>JAOTQR010124326.1:0-37534 GCA_025774065.1 Solanum ossicruentum
TGCAGAAATGAAAATGTTGACTCAGAAGGTCATTACATTTTATCCTAAAATTATTCAAGCCTAATTACCAAAATTCACATTGACATGTTCATAAGATTTTCCAAGAGCTATTCTTATCCTAAAAGATATGTAGAAATCTGAATTTGACATATCAATTTATAAGTTCATCATAACATTTTACTGCAAAAGCCCACCTATGTATGTGATCTCGTAGAAATGTACATTTAATAACTTTATCCTAAAATTATTTGAACCTAATTGCCAAAACTCCAGTTGATGTATCCATATATTTTCTCCTTAAAAAACCATTCTTATCCTCAAAGATATGAAAAGTTCTCTATTTGGTATTCCAATCAGTAATTCCATAAGCACATTTTACTATAAAAACCTAGTGTATTTTCTTTTCTCATAACCACTTACATAGTATATTACATCAAAATTAAGAAGCTTTCTACTTATAAACTTAACATTTACGAGATTTGATTTATTAATGTCTTACTCCATGCATGAGTGGTCTTCATAAGATTATCTACTGCTTCAAACTATTTACTGTTTTGTTTTTTCTGTTTGTGTAGGTAAAATGAGCGCTATCATCAATAATAATATCATCAACAAGAAGAAAGTGTTGTTCATAATAGGAGCAAGGGGATAGGGAAAAATCATTTGTCCATCGACTTTTCCACCCATTTTCAAGGATAAATCATCAAATCTAACAAAAAACAAGTATATAAGGAACTCAACATTGTTACTACAAGATCACACACACTGAGAAGCAAGGTGTAACACACTTTTTGCTAGGTATATATATTTATTTGTAATGGTATTCTAATGGTATTGATATCAAATGGCTATCCAGATAATTTGATACTAGGAATTATAGACTCAAGTAAAAATTCATATTATTATTTAAAATTATTTATTTCAATAACAATGACGCCTGATAAACTTAATTCGATTATGCATATGAGTGAGAAATAACTATTATTTTCTTCATCAATCTTATTTTTGATGATCCTATTTTTGTGCATCTTAAGTAATTCGACATGCGTGTTCCTGAAGTAAGGGGTGGGAGTGTTTGCTTTTTTCAATGGACGTAAGTAGTGGATAGTATTTCTATTAAAGTTTAAATGTAGTAGAAGAAATTGCCATATATTTTTGTCTCTATAAAGTATTTGAACTTTAAAACTCGATATTCTTAATCTACTTGGGTCATTAAGTCAAATCGTTGAGGTTTAAATTAATTCACATTACATAATCATACTAATAAATATGTTCAGATTGATGACACATTATAGTGATTAATTTATTTTGATATAATGCTTATGAAACATTATTCTCTTTCATATTTTCTAAGGTGAAATCGAGCCGGATTTTGACTTCACAGTCAAGATTTATGTTATCAAGCCATGCACTACATAAAAATAGTTTTGAGATCTGAATGTGTTCCTATCATTGTTGGAGGTTCAAATTCATGCATTGAAAAACTTGTGGAAGATCCTATCTTCAAGTTCAAATATTTTTTCATTTGGATTGATGTAGCACGGTCAGTCTTCCACCATAAAGTTTGCATGAGGGTTGATCAAATGGTCAATGCAGGTCGGTTTTCTATTTCTTTTGTACATCTATCAAAGTTTATGCAAATGAAAGATAATCATACATGGAGCTAACATTTTTCTTTTACAATTTTGCAAATAATCTTTTTGGTTTTCAAAGGCAAATTAAAATAAATCAACTTACAAGATTTTTCTTGCATGCAGGGCTAGTGGATGAGGTGTGACAAATACTTGTTCCAAATGCAGATTACACCAGAGGAATTCAAAGGTCCACTGGTATCCCTGAAATGGACTAGTATTTAAGAGGAAAAAATTTAGACAAGGATTATGAATCAAAGAAGATGATTCTGCTGTAATCATCAATTGAAGATATCAAAAGTAATACTTTCACACTTATTTATCACCAACTTGACAAAATAAATTGATTGATAGTTGAGTAAATGTGGTTGGTGCATCGTATCGATGCTACTAGAGCTCTAAATGAGGCTAGAAAAGAAGGTGCCGACAAAGCATGGAAGAATGATGCCTTTAAACCATGCCTAGAAGTTGAGAAAGATTTTCTCAAAAATGATGATTGCTGATATGACGATGAGCAGTGAGGGTAAATATTTGCAATGTCACTATTGAAATCTCATATATATGTATATACTGTCTCTTTTTCAAGACTTCTTTGGGCATAACAATGTAATACACTTTTTTTAATGATACCTTTACCTGAATATAAATTTATTTGTCAATTTAACTAATTGTCTACTCATATTATCTTTTATCCTTCTCTAAATTGTTTCCTTTATTCATTTAATTTAGTTTTCCTTCTCTTTCAGCTCTTAGTAGCAAAATACTGAAAATAAGTTTATGGATTCTTTACAGAAGTGTAAGGCACAAAATACGTAGTATAGATAGCCAAGTCGATGTGCCTTTTTCAGGAGAATTATGTATCTTATTGTATAGGCAAAAACATGTATGCAAAAGTCAATATTAAGGATAATTTAATTTATAATTATGAATAGGCAATCTGTTAATAAAGATAACGTAAGGGAATACATGTGTACTCTACTACTGTGATCCTTAAAATATAAGGTTGATCTGATGGTTAATAAAAGTATGTCTTATAAATCTGTGCTCTTGGAGTCGATCCTTTACGAGATAAATACATCTACTTTTATTTAAATTCAAAAATGTCGAGACAAGAGAGAAGGTTGAGAAAGTAGTAAGGTGGAAGAACATGGATGACCCTTAGAAGATTGATTGGCTAGATCATTTGATCCACTGTGGAAGGACCCCTTAATTTCTATGCTCATTTCACATCGGAAATCATTCTAGGAGAAACGTGAATCCATTCCATTTTAATATTGATTGGTCTTGCTTTGACATGGTTTACGTGGTACTGCTTCCTAAAAGACTTAAGATCCCCCTACGTCCTTGCATTCTTTGAGTCCCGATTCTTCCTTACCTCGTGCCTATCATCAAAAATATGCCTACGAAGTATAGAAGAGATGTAACATGTTGGTTTTTTGTACTAGTATTCAGTGCTTCAAACCCCCGAGAACTTCAACTTATACAAAATTTTATTCTAAGGGCCCAACAAGGCCTAAGACCAAAGTCCAAGTCTATGTCTTCGCTATTTACATAATGAACCTGCAGGTCATTTTCTATGATTTCCTATAATTTCAACATTTAAAGTTTTTCTGTAGTGACCCTACATAATTCTTGACTTCCTAGGTCTGGTAGTTAGTTACCTCATCATTCATTTGGATTTTGTGTAGGTCTGTATGTTTTGGAGTTGTCGAAATTCGAATGGTTGAATCTGGACAAAGCATCAGCTAAACCTCCTTGAAATGTAATTTTTATTGCTCCATTAGCTTTGAAACATCATGTTTGGTCTTAAGGGAGCATTTGTTCCAATTTCGTAGATTCACGGCTCATTTTGAGCAGTTTTTCACTTATGGCTTAAACCAAAGTTTATCTGTGGGACTCATTTTTTTATCTAGATGGCCTCGGTTGGAAATTTTTACATCCCTATTGAGTCCAAAATTTTAAATTCGATGGGTATAATATCTCATCGGCATGCGCGGGTTTTGAATGATTCCCGAGCACCCGTCTTGTGATTCTTCTAGCTTGTTGGATCAGTTGATGAAAACATTTGTTGCAGGCTTACTTGTATATGACATTCACGCGAGCCTAGCTCCTACTATTGTGGAGGCTAGTGACTTTGGTCTTCTCATTCGTGAGCTAAGTTAGAATAGATGCATTATCACTTGAATGTATACTTTCAGAAATATTTTTTTGTGTTCTTTTTTCATGTTCTGTAAGATCAATATTTTCATCTATTCTGTATCCAGTATCTTAAGAATTTGCATCCAGAAATTTTATCCTGAAATTGTTCAAGCCTAATCACCATAAATCAAGTTGACATGACCATAAGATTTTTCAAGAGCTATTCTTATCCTAAAAGATATGTACAAACCTTAATTTAGTACACCAATCATTAAGTTCATAATCATATTTTACTGCAAAAGCCCACTTATGTATGCGATCTCATAGAAATGTACATTTAATAACTTTATCCTAAATTTATTTGCGCCTAATTACCAAAACTCAAGTTGACATATCCATACATTTTTTTCTTTCAAAAACCATTCTTATTCTAAAAGATATTGAAATGTTCTAAATATTTATATTGTATATGACATTGAAATCAAGAAGGTTTCTACTAATCAACTTAACATTTATGAGATTTCATTTCTTAATATCTCACTCCATGCATAAGTGGTCTTCATGCAATTATTTACTACTTGAAGCAGTTTACAATTTTGGTTTTTCTTTATGTGTAGGTAAAGTGAGCACTTTTATCAATAATAACAACACCAACAAGAAGAAAGTATTGTTCATAATAGGAGAAATGGAATCAGGAAGAACTCATCCCTCCATTGACCATTCCAACCATTTTCAAGGAGAAATCATCTACTCTGACAAAAACATAATTATATAAGGGACTTGACATTGTTACCAACATGATAACACACACTGAAAAGTAAGGTGTATCACACTATTTGATAGATATATATATTTATTTCTAATGGTATTGATATCGAATGGCTATCCAGATAATTTGATAGTAGGAATTTATTGACTCAAGTAAAATTGCACATAATTATTTAAAATTATTTATTTCAAGAAAAATGACGCCTGAAAAACTTAATTCGATTATGCATATGAGTGAAAAATACTATTATTTTTTTTATCAATCTTATCTATGATGATCCTATTTTTGCGCATCTCAAGTAATTAGACAATGCATGTGTGTTGAGCGAGGGGTGGTGTAACGACCCAAACCTAGGGTCTAGGAGTGATATGGCGAATGAGAACCTGAGGGCCCAGAAACAAGCCTCAAGTATCTATATTCACATCATCGGTTCGGAAGCATATGTACAAATAGTAAATACATAGTTCTAAGAGAGGAGAAAGTAGGACTCATGATATGGGGATGTCATAGGGATGAGGGATTAACATAGATTCACATAGCAGATAAGAACCAAAGGGCGGGTAAGTATGACTCACTCTATGGGGGCAATACGGGACTTAGGATCTTCCACATTTCCACATCAAAACATACATACTTATCATAATTCTCATAATCAATCCATAATAGCTATATCCAATAGATAACTATAATCATAAACATCAAATACAACACATAGCATACATCTGTACAAGAGTCTCCAAGATGTCCAACAATGCCTCTAGTCATAAGATGGGACGAGGGCCAAGACATGTCCCGGGCTAACCCTCAAAGTAAAGATAGCACAAGCAAAAGAAACATAAGGTACAGGAATGGTAGCTTGTCCTTGGAATATAGGACTCACCACAACAAGCATCTCAAATCAAATTTAGTCGTCCAATGGTTAGATCATGTAGGCAAAAGTATGCATTAGACCATTTGAATGTACTAAGTATGCCGACATGCAATGCATATTACATATCAAACATGTATTCAATGTTAGATGACAAGGGCACATAATATAGAGAGATGTATATATCTAAAAGAGTACATAACAATATGCCATGAAATCAATGATGCATGAAATGCAATAATGCTCATATAGAGTGAGGATGTGACCTCAACCAACATATAAGTCCAAGCATGATATTACTTGGAATCTAGATTTAATCCCCACATTGAAAAAAAGGTGGTTTGCTTGCCAAAGGTAACCATACTTCTCCTTACAGGCCTCCCATTTCGGATAGAATTTTCATAATATCTCTAGTGGGTCATGCCTCAACTAACGGGTTGAGCCTCAGATATTTCTAGAGGTCTTACCTCAACTAAAGAGATAACCCTCAGATCTCAATACCTATGCTAACATTTAGTTCAAAAGAAATGAAGAAGACCCTTGGGATAGCCCTGACGCCTCCAAACTCATCGAGGCTAAATCAACATCCCACAAGAGTACTTATACATATACATGTTTTCAAAGAAGCAATAGTTATTTCAAATCATTTCAGTGTATATTTAGGCTTTAAAAGACAAATATTCTTCATATCCATTCATACATAGGCTAAAAAGCCAAGTCATAATTTCATCCAGACTTGTCACTCATTAGAATAGCCCATTCACTTAACAATATGGTGCAAGCACCCAATATGCTCCAAGAGCTAATAAAAATAGACATTTATGTGATCACATTCTTGTCATTATCATAATCTTATCAAAATAATATACATAAATATAATTGGGCTTAACTCACTTCATAATTTTCATAAAATCCAATGGTCTTGAATGCATATGCCATGGATGATGTGAGAATAACATGAGCAATATAGATTCAATCTTAAATCAACCATTCAACATGAAATTCAAGTAAATCCATAAGTGAAATTAATATTCAAATCACAATTTAGATTATACATGCTTAAATCAACCTTTAAAGGGACAATGCATATTCAAATTTTCATACTACTCAAGTAATTCAACATATTAGGGTTTAAATCAACTTAAAATCAACAAATAATCATATGTCATGCTTCAATTGAATTTGTTAAATCATAATTCTTAAAACCATATTTAAAGTAAGCAAACTTTATAAATCAAGTGTAAAAAAATTTATTTCTTCTTGGTTGAAAGGGATCAAGAATCAAAACCACATACATTTCTTAGAAAGATGAATTTGAGAAGAATTTTGTGTTGTTGAATCCCCAAATGAATCTTGAATCTTCAAAAATTTTAGGAATTGAATTCTATAGCATGAGTGTTTTCTAATGAGGATGAATTGGAACGAAAAGGTCATAAAACACCCTTAGAATAACCTAAAATTACATAAGGGCCATTAATGACATGGAATTAGAAATTCGCATAGACCCTTGTACAGATGAGTTTTATAAAAACGACCATAACATGTTGATCCGAACTTGGGATTACGTGAAACTAGATGCATTGGAAAGATAATTCAAAGAGATTCTATTTGATAGTTCATGGATCATCTCGTTCGTTTTGTTCTAAGAGATATGACCATTTAAAGTTGACCCCTTTATCGATTCTTGTGAAAAGCTTAGCCAATGAAATTCTTTTGAACTTGTCTTGATGAATGAGACACATGATGAACCTAAACCACATAAATAAATCTTAGATTGAAGGATTGAAAGTGAATTTATCATGGGCTTGAAGGTCATATGGAGATCCTTCCACTAAAGCTTGAAAGGAGGATTCGGGAAGTATTTTGAGCGAATAAATAAGAAGCAAAGTGTTAGAATAAGAACAGATAATAATGAAGGAGGATAAACTGATCTAATAGGAGGGTATCCCATATAGGGATCACATTGTTTGCAAGAGTGAATTTTGCGTTGTTGAATCCCCAAATGAATCTTGAATCTTGAAGAATTTTAGGAATTGAATTCTAGAGCATGAGTGTTTTCTAATGAGGATGAATTGGAACGAAAAGGTCATAAAACACCCTTAGAATAACCTAAAATTACATAAGGGCCATTAATGACATGGAATTAGAAATTCGCATAGACCCCTGTACAGATGAGTTTTATAAAAATGACCATAACTTGTTGATCCAAACTTGGGATTACATGAAACCAGATGCATTGGAAAGATAATTCAAAGAGATTCTATTTGATAGGTCATGGATCATCTCGTTCTTTTTGTTCTAAGAGATATGACAATTTAAAGTTGACCCTTTTATCGATTCTTGTGGAAAGCTTAGCCAATGAAATTCCTTTGAACTTGTCTTGATGAATGAGACATATGATGAACCTAAACCACATAAATAAATCTTGGATTGAAGGATTGAAAGTGAATTTATCATGGCTTGAAGGTCATATGGAGATCCTTCGACTAGAGCTTGAAAGGAGGATTCAGGAAGTATTTTGAGCGAATAAATAAGAAGCAAAGTGTTAGAATAAGAACGGATAGTAATGAAGAGGGATAAACTGATCTAATAGGAGGCTATCCCATATAGGGATCACATTGTTTGCAAGAGTGAAGGAATTAGGACCACTTGGAATGGGAGAACCTAAAACCTTAGACTTGAGTAGGCTCGAAAGGAGAGAGGTATCATCATATCATACTTGATTTCACTTCCCACATAGCACTTTAAACATGTTGATTTCTCCAAATCACCTTAACCAAAGCCACATCCTTTTGAAGCAGCTTCACTTGCCTATCCAAGATCTCAACCGGGAATTCTTCATAAGAAAAGTTCTCCTCAACCTCTACACCTTCCAAAGGCACAATTGTAATAGGATCACCAATCAATTTCGTCAATATAAACACATGGAATATTGGGTAAATTGAAATTCCCCACAAGTGCTTCAAAATGGCCCATAATTGTAATTTCTGTATATCTCAAAATCTATATGTGATTTCGAAAATCCGACTTCATATTCTCGATTAAGGGGCAAAATTGAGTGGGAAATAGGTATAACCCGGATTTAGAGGACCCATAGAAAAAAATAATTTTTGCTAATTTTTGAATTCTAGTGGTTGTCCACGACCTGGTTGCAACGCGCCAAGGGCGCGGAGCAGTGTATTTTGCACTCTGCGTCTGGTTCGCGTCGCGCGAGGGGTGCGGACCCATGTATTATTTTCCTTGATTTTTCTATTTTGTCCAAGGGCATTGGGTTCATAGCCCCATGCGTACTTAAACGTGAAATCACCCATACTTAGCCATATTTTAACTCTATAACTCATAAAACACTCTCTAAGACTATGAATCCTCTCATTCAAATCTAAAGGTTTCAACTCAATTTTGGGACTCAGGGACTCATTTCAAGCTCTAAGATTACTTCAAGTTCACCTCAAAGAATTCAAGGTTTAAGGTATATGGGTCTTCATCCATGGGCCCTTTCAGCCATACAGCCCAATCTAAAATTTTTATGAAAATTGTATGTTTCAAGTTGTATTTCCTATGGGTGTCTCTTATTATGAAATATGAGAAAAAATCATGTTGGGGTTTTGACTTGTATTGATTGATTATGTATTAATGTCTATTGCAAGCTTATTCGACAAATTAATTTGTCTATTGATACTATGCATAGTTTGAGCTATGAAACTATGAACTATTATTACTTCTTGTGATGGATTTCAAGGAACCCTATAAGAGTGTTTTACTACATGTTGGTGGGTTGATTTGTATTGAGTTTACTCATATTAGTTCACTTTTGAATTGCATGATTTTGAACAAGTATCATGAACCCACCATGTGTTTGATAAAATGACGTGACAAGAATTCTAAAGCTATTGATGATCTATTACATGATTTACAAGTCAAGTGACTTTATGATGATTAAGGGCTTTCAAGCATGTATTTCATTCATGAAACATATCTATGATGTTTCAAGTATCAAGTTATGCCCTATTTTATGATTTTCACCTCTTGTGAGCCATTCATGTTAAAGCAAGGGATCATGTAAGATTATTGTCTACTCTCATGTTCAAGTTACACTCACTATTAGAGGTCAAGCATGTCTATGAGCTAATCAAATCATGTCATCATGTCTCATACAAGTTATTCATGTTATGATTAAAGTATGACTATTTCAAGTAGTCCGTCGGATTTGACTTAGCATCGATTGAGGCTTAAGATGGGGGCTCGACTCATGGGGTCCTTATAAAATGTCTTAGGCTCTAAACTATGTGCCAACTTAGATTATACATGATCGCTCTTATGGCTTTCTAGTGGATCTATCTAGTTCTACCATACCTTTTTGAGGGGGAGTGACATGCCTCAATCACCTTGACGAGGGGATAACATGCCTCAGATTATTCATTGGATGACTACCATGGCATGCTTACTACACCTTATCGAGGGGGTGACATGCCTCAATTACCTTATTGAGGGGGTAACATGCCTCGATCAACTTACTAAGGGGGTGACATACCCTGGATTAAAAGTAGTAGCTCGCATGGTCTATATCGGTTAAGTTTTCTTCCAACACATGTATTATGTGCAAGTTGAATGTTTTATAAGCATGTTTTATTACAAACATTGATCATGCATACCATGTTGAGATTATATATCCATTGCTTATGCTTGTTCATTTTGAATATATTAGCTTATGTTTATTGTTGCATTGTTAGTACATTCAAACATACTAACACATACTGTATGCCTATATGATATTACCATGTAGGAGCCAGAGCTCCTTTTGATAATCCTCCTCCACGTGGCTAGTTTGATTATCAGAGAAAGCTATGGTGAGTCTTCAATTCCGAGGACAATATCTATTTACTGTATGTTATGTTGAGACTCCTTCTTTGTCACAACCCAAGCCTATGGCCTAGACGTGACACGGTGCTTGGGGAACCCGAAGGGACCCTAAGCAAGCCTCTTAACATATCATCACACATCATTGGTTGCGAAAGCAATTAAAAAACATAATAGGAGTAGCAATAAGGGAAAAGGTCTAAAGTAATACTTTCATAACATAAGCACCAACCAAGAGAGTCAAGGGTCAATACATAACATGTCTAACAACACCTCTACTACATAGATAAGAGTAGGGTCCGAGACAAGCAACCCACTCACCCTTATACTAATTACATACATAAAGAACGGTAGTCTAAGAACATAGCATGAGATCATAAACACTGTCCTTGGAATGGAGGACTCACCAACAAGCTTAGGCGAAATCATACTAGCCTTGTGGAGGAGGATGCTCTAGTAGGGCTCCGCTTCCTACATGGTGACATCGTATAGCCATATAGTATGCATTAGTACATTTGAATGTACTAAGTATGTAGGAAGCAATGCAACAAGTGATAAGTAACATAATCAAAATGCATAAGCAAAGGCAATGAGTAGCATATAAAAATACAACATACATGAAGATGCTTGTAGTAAACCATACTTACATAGAACATAATACATGTGTAAGGATTGACCATTATTAGTGAATATCCAAGGCCTACCACCCCCTTGGAGAAGCAATGAGGTACAAACCCCTCAATAAGTTGATGAGGTACAAACCCCTCAACATGGTTGATGAGGTACAAACCCTCCAACATGGTTTATGAGGTTCAAACCCCCCAACATGGTTATCAAGGTACATACCCCTCGACATGGTTGTATGGGCCTACCACCTCCCAAGAAAGGCGATCTAGGTACAAACCCCTTAACATGGTTACCCGAGCCTACAATCTCTCGTGGTGAGGCTTGATCAATTCCCAACACTATAAAGAATATCAAATACATACATTCCTTTCATCATCTTACAATCATTCAATGTATAAAACATGCATTGGACCTTCAATTAATCGAGAAATCATAACCGAACATTTTTTCAAACACTTGGCGAGTGTGTAGTGCTAATGTAAAACCATGCAATTCAAGAGTGGAATCATACTAGAAAATTCAGTGTTAAATCATCAATAGATAATTGGTAACAACCTCAAACAACATAAACCAAATCCATCATCGAATCTCACAATAGATCATAGATTCATAGCTCAAAACATCCTAAAACAATCATAATTACATGAACCCCCAACATAGTGTGCAGTGAAATTCATAATAAGTAAGACGAATGAGTAAAATCAATTTTAAATCATGCAATTTTAGGGAAAAGGAAGCTTGGGCATCATGGGTGAAAGGGACCCATGAAAGGAACCCATATACCTTAGCTTTGGAGAATTTCTTGAAGAAGATTTGAAATGGAGACTTGAAGCCTGAGTGAAATCCTTAAGATCCGGATGAGTTTTGGGACTTGAATTTAGGGTAGAATATTTGTCTAAGTATTTGAATGAGTATTGCGGAATGTCTTGTGTGATATGAGGGTGAAATATGTCTAAGTATAAGTATTTTTAAGCGTGGGAACACTTAGGACCAAGAATCAAAGTCTTGGACTGGATTAAAAAAACTGGACAGAAAATATACCAGTCCGCATCGCGCTAAGGGCTTGGATTGCTCACTAGAAATCATATTTGAGATTTTCAAATTTTGATATGGTTGCTCTTAAATCAGCGTTATACCCATTTCCTACTCAATTTGACCCCATGATCAAGAATATGAAGTCGGATTTTTGATATCACGCGTGAATTTTGAGTTATATGGAAATTATGATTTCGGGCACTTTCGAGGCACATTTTTGGGCACTTTTGGGGTCGTTTCTATATCTCCCCCTTGGGAACATTCATCCTAGAATGTCAAAGAAACATATATGAGAGACATAAATATGATAATTTTAGACCACATAAGGATGCAACAATGCACTTAAACATTATTTCAAAAATCTTAACATAAGTGTAAAATCATCATGAACTTGTCAATTTAAACATGAATGTATGGAATGATATAAGGGATGAACATTAGACTTGAGATCATCTAGAGAACTTAGATTGATACCTTAGGCTTGAATGGAGTGGAAAAGTTAAGGATATCGCTTTTGCATGTTTGTTTCGGCTTCCCAAGAAGCACTTTCAACTTGTTAATTCCTCTAACAGAAGCCACATCCTTGTTCCTCAACCTCTTCACTTGTCTATCCAAAATCTGAACTGGAACCTCTTCATAGGTCAAATTATCTTCAAAAACTCCTACAACATTAAGAGGCACAATAGCATTAGGGTCTCTCACACACTCTCTCAATGTAGATACATGAAAGACCGAATGAACCAAATCCATCTCACTAGGCAATTCCTACTCATAAGGTACCTTGCCAATTCTCCTTATTACCCTATACGGAACCACAAATCTTGGACTCAACTTGCCCTTCTTACAGTGACACCTTCAAATAAACCCAATCACCAACTTTGAATTCAAGATCCCTTCTCCTCACATCATCATAGGACCTTTGGTGACTCTGGGACGTCTTCAACCTTTCTCTAATCATCCTAACCTTCTCAAGAGCCTCCATAACCAGATCCGGTGCCAACAAATCCACCCCACCAACCTCAAACCACTCAATCGGTCATCAACAATGTCTGACATAGAGATCCTTAACCAGTAGAAAGTGAGCCGATTTTGTCATCCTATCAACCAGAACCCAAATGGAATCAAAACCCTTTCTAGTCTTGTGCAAGCCAACCATAAAATCCATATTAATGTCCTCCCACTTCGAAGTAGGCATCTCTATTTCTTGGGTTAGGCCATCTGGCCTTTGATGTTCAGCTTTTGACTTGTTGCTAACTATGATAACCGGAAATAACTTGGCAATTTTCCTCTTCATACCTCCCCACCAATACACATCTTTCAAATCCCTATACATCTTGGAAGAACCGAGGTGGATAGAATAGGAAGAGTTGTGAGCCTCATCAAGATTCTTTTCTATCAAGCCATCAACATAAGGCATATACAACCCACCTTCGTACCTAAGAACACCATCTCCCTTTGGGAGAAAACCTCCACCTTGGCCTTTTTCACCAAGGCCTTCAATTCTGACAAGGAGGGACCAACTTCTTGCGTTTCTTTTAACTCATCAACCAAGGAAGACTTTGAACCATCCACAACCACAATGCCAACATTATCAACATCCTTCAACCTAAACCCCAATGTAGCAATCCGATGGATCTCCCTAGCCGCCTCTTTTCCACTACCATCAATATAAGCTAGGCTACTCATAGACACCCTACACAAAGCATCCGCCACAACATTAACTTTACTGGTATGATAATGCACACTCACATAAAATCTTTAAGGAGTTCTAACCACCTTCTTTGCCTTAAGTTGAGATCTTTTTAAGTGAACACTTATTGGAGACTCTTATGATCGGTAAACACATCAACATGCACTCCATACAAATAATGATGCCAACTTTTCAAAGCAAATACCACAGCGGCCAATTCAAGATGATGAGTAGGATAATTCCTTTAATTCACCTTGCATTGTCTAGAAGCATAGGCTATGACCTTACCATTTTGCATTAGAACACAATCCAAACTAGCTCTAGAAGCATTGCAATACACAACAAACCCCTCTAGCCCTTCCAGTAGTGACAATATAGGAGCATCCATAAGCTTATATTTCAAGGTTAGAAGCTCCTTTCACACTCATTGGTCTACATAAACTTAGCATTCTTTTGCATCAATATTATTATGGGAGAAGCAATAGAAGAGAACCCATTCACAAATCTCCAGTAACAATCCGCTAAGCCCAAGAAACTTCTAATGTTCGACGGGGTTAATGGTCTAGGCCAATTTCCAATCACACCTGTATTTTTAGGACCCACCTTAATATCATCCCCCCAACACCAGATGACCTAGGAAGGCAACTTCTTTTAACCAAAATTCACATTTTTCATACTTGGCATACAACTTCTCTTACCTCAATCTTTGTAGCACCACCCTTAAATGACCCCTATGCTCCTCCTCACTATGTGAATAGATCAAAATATCATCAATGAAGACCACAACAAATAAATCAAGGTAGGCTTTAAAGACCCTACTCATAAGATCCAAGAAGATAGCCGGTGCATTGGCCAACCCAAAAGACATCACAAGAAATTCATAATGCCTATACCTAGTCGGGAAGGCTGTCTTAGGAGTATCACACTCCCTCACCTTCACTTGGTGATACACTGAACGAAGATCAATTTTAGAGAAGTGGTTAGCCCCTTGCAATTGGTCAAATAAATCATCAATTCTTGGAAGAGGATACCTATTCTTGATGGTAACCCTATTAAGTTGCCGGTAGTCAATGCACATTCTAAGGCACCATTCTTCTTTTTCACAAACAACATCGGTGCACCCCAAAGTGCTTAGCTACGCCTAATAAAATCCTTCTCTAACAAGTCCCTCAATTTCTCCTTCAACTCCTTTAACTCCACTGAGGCCATACGGTAAGGAGGGATAGAGATGGGTTGAGTATCAAGGAGGAGATCTATACTAAAATCTATTTCCCTTCTGGGAGAAACACTGGGACGGTCATCTGGAAAGACATCAAAAAACTTATTTACAACCAGAATCGACTCTATGGGAAGGATTTTGGGATCCACATCCCTAACCCTCACAGGATGACAAAGATACCCCTTAGAGATCAACCTATGGGCTTTAACACCAGAGATGAACCTACCCTTGACCACCACATCATGACTCTCCCACTCAAGGATGGGTCTATTTGGGAATTGGAACTTGACCCTACAGGTTTTACAATCAATAGAGGCATAATACGCATGCAACCAATCCATCCCAAGAATGACATCAAAATCAACCATATCCAACTCAATAAGATCACAAGACAATATTTTATCCATGACACAAATGGGACAATCTCTAAGACCTTTTTAGCAACAATAGATGCACCAATAGGAGTAGACACCTTATATGACTCACACTACAATTCGGGCTCAACATGGAACTTTTTGGCAACAAAGGGGGTAACAAAAGAAAGAGTGGAACCCAGATCAATCAATGCATACACATCAAAATCAAATATTTTCAATGTACCGATGATGACATGGGGAACCTCATCATTCCCTTCCCTCCCATGCAAAGCATGAAACCGATTGTGCCTTGGGGCTCCACCTTGTTGACTACCTCTCCCCAAAGGAACCGTATTAGCACCTTGTGGATAAACCTCCTTACCTTTGTTGCGATTTCGAGGGAAATCCAATACCTTATTCCCAACATCCTCTCAACCATAAAAAGCATTAGTATCCTTCAAGCACGGGCCACTATGACCCTTACCACATTTCGGATACCCACCATTAGGAACCACACCCCAAATACCTTGGCCCCTTGGAAAATCATTGGAAAACCTCTTATAAAATGCATGAGAAGACCCTTGGCCTTGATAGAACCAGCCACCCATTTGAAATTGGAATTCACCATCAAAACGGGCCCTCTTGGCCTCATGACTCATCCTCTTTCTTGACTTTTCCACCTCAATTTGTTTAGCATATGTCATAAAACAGGAAAAAATCATATCACTAATCAACGTAGCGGGCTGACTCTTCACTTACCAAATCGGAAACACCCATCACAAATTTATTTACCCTAGACCTTGAGTTGGCAACCAAGTGTAGGACATACTTCGAGAGTTGGTTGAACTTGAGGGCATACTCCCTCACACTCATAAACCCCTATCTTAAATTCATAAGTTCCACCAATTTGGATTCCCTAAGCTCAAAAGGGAAGAACCAATTAAGAAAAGCTACCTTGAACTCCTCCAAAACAACCACAATGTTGATTCCCTTATATTCCTTTCATTGATTGTACCATATTTGTGCTTCCCCTTTGACTTGGTTGGCTGCCAACTCCGTCTTCTCGTACGACCGTACACCCATGATAGCCAATACATTGTAGACTTCATCAGTGAACTCTAGATGGTCCTTATCTACCTTTGGCCCATAGAATTCCATGGGATTCATCCTCATGAAGTCTCTCACTCGAGATGCCAGAGTAGGAGCATGAGGGGCTTGGGCCCCTTGGTTGGTTTGGTTAGCCACAACTTGTGCAAGCAAGGTGAGAGCATCTCGAAGCGCTCTCTAAGCAGGTTGTTCCTCGAGTATGCGAGCTCTTCTTCCTCTTATGTTAGGCATGATATAGTAGGGAAAAGAAAAACTGTTGGGGGTAAAAATTACTTTAACTCTATAGCATGACTTAGAACATGAAGAAGGGAAAAATATCCTAAACACATCATAACCTCTTGCTCATAGTTGTGTATTATGGTGCACAACACAACCATGAACAAGACTCTAATCAACATGGTGTGTTGGATGCCAAAGACCATTAACAACCTAGTTCTCTGATACAAAGTTTGTCATGACCCAAGACTAGGACCTAGACATGACACGACGCATGGGGAACCCAAAGCGACCCCAAGCAAGGCTCTTAAGGCAAAACGGCTAAAGGAATACTTTCATAACATAAGCACCAAACAAAAGATTCAAGGTTTAATACATAACATGTCCAACAATACCTCTACTACATAGATGAGAGCGGGGGTCGAGATAAGAAATCGTGTTCACCTTCATAGTCAATACATACATAAACAAAGGTAGTCTTAGAACATAGCATGAGATCAAAAACCTCGTCCCAGAATGAAGGACTCACCAACAAGCTTAGGAGAAATCATACAAGCCACGTGGATGAGTATGCTTAAATGGGGCTCTGGTTCCTACATGGTGATATCATGTAGGCATAAAGTATGCATTACTATGTTTGAATGTACTAAGTATGTAGGATGCAATGGAACAAGAGATAAGTAACATAATCAAAATGCATAAGCATATGCAATGAATGACCTATAACAATATGTCATGCATGAAATGCTTATAGTAAACCATGTTTATTTAGGATATAATACATGTGTAATGAGTGACCATTGTTAGTGAATATCCAAGACCTACCACTCTCTTGGAGAGTCGAATGACGTACAAACCCCTCATTGGTTGATAAGGTACAAACCCCTCAACATGGTTGATGCGGTATAAACCCTCCAACATAGTTGATGAGGTACAAACTCCCCAACATGGTTATCAAGGTACAAGCCCCTTGACATGGTTTCACGGGCCTACAACCTCCCGAGTTAGGTGATCGAGGTATAAATCACTCAACATGGTTACCCGATCCTCTAATCCCCCGAGTGAGGCTTGGTCAATTCCCAGCACTATAAAGATAATATCATATACATATAGTCGTTTCATCA
The DNA here is from genome assembly GCA_025774065.1 of Solanum ossicruentum. NCBI lineage: Eukaryota > Viridiplantae > Streptophyta > Magnoliopsida > Solanales > Solanaceae > Solanum > Solanum ossicruentum. The sequence goes on from JAOTQR010124326.1 coordinate 17,639, forward strand.
TCATGTAGTCTTTCAACTCATAAAACAAGCATTGGACCTTTAATTCCTTGAGAAATCATAACCGGACATTTTATCAAACACTTGGCGCGATTAATGTAAAACCATGCAATTCAAGAGTAGAATCATGCTAGAAATTCTATGTGAAACCATCAATAGATACTTGTTAACACCCTCAAACAACATATATAAAAAATTCTTCATCAAAACTCACAATAAATCTTAGATTCATAACTCAAAACATGCTAAAATAATCACAATTTCACGAAACCCCAACATAGTGTGCTGTGAAGTTCATAATAAGTAAGACCCATGAGTAAATCAATTTGAAATTATATAATTTTAGGTAAAAGGAAGCTTTGGAATCATGGGTGAAAGGGACCTATGAAAGGAACCCACATACCTTAGCTTTTTAGAATTTCTTGGAGAAGATTTGAAATGGAGACATGAAACTTGAGCGAAATCCTTAAGATCAGATGAGTTTTGGGACTTAAATTTAGGGTGAAATATTTTTCTAAGTGTTTGAATAAATATGGGGGAATGTCATGTCTGATATGAGGGTGACATATAGCTAAATATAGGTATTTTCACGTATGAGAACACTTAGGCCCATGATTCAATGTCTTGGGTTGAATTAAAAAAATGGACAGAAAATATACTAGTTCGTGGCGTGCTAAGGGTGCGGACTGCTCACCAAAAATCGCATTTGCAATTTTAAAATTTTGATATGGTTGCTCTAAGATCGTGTTTAAACCCATTTGCCACTCAATTTGACCCCTCGATCAAGAATATGAAGTTGGATTTTAGATATCACACACGGATTTTAAGATATATGACAATTATGATTTTGGGCACTTTTGAGGCATATTTTCAAGAACTTTTGGGGACATTTCTTTCTCAGGTTGAATACTTATTATTATGAGGGTGAGCCAGGGAAGTGTCTTGGCCCCCACTCCTTTCTAAGTTAGAGGTATTGTTGGATAGTATGATGTATTTGAGCTATGAGCTTGACTCCTTTATTGCTTTTATGGATATTAAGACTTCCCTTAGTCCCACTTCCCTTTTATTATATCTCTTACTGTTGCTTAATTTATTTCCTTTACCAAGGCTGTGTGTTGATATGCTAAGAGTCTTATTTGGGGTCCCTTTGGGTTTTCCATTTGCCGTGTCACGTCTAGGACCTAGGCTTGGGTCGTGTCAAGCTTGGTATCAAAGTACTAGGTTTTTAATGTACTCAAATATCCAATACACCACATTGATTAGAGTCTTTTTCATGGTTGTGAAGCATGCCATAACTATAAATGGGAGGCTATAAGGCATTTTAGGAAATGTTTCACTTCTTCATAGTCTATATCGTGCTTTAGGTGTAACTATAAGGCTTTTGACCTAATGAATGATCTTGTTTCCTTCTAGATCATGCTGATTTCAAGGGGAAGAATAAGGAGAGCCCATACTCCCGAGGAGCAACTGACCCCTTCCGCTCCTCAAGTTCCTCATGATGGAGGGGTAGCCCAAGATGAGTTTCAATATTCTATCATAATGTTGGCCCATACTATGACAAACCAAATGAACCAAGGGGCGCAAGCCCCTCATGTTCCAACTCCGGCCTCAAGTGTGAGGGATTTCAGAAGAATGAATCCACCAGAGTTCTATGGATCCAAGCCAGAAGAGGACCTCTAAGAGTTCATCAATGATATGTATAATGTGTTATCTATCATAGGGGTTAATTCAGAGGAGAAAATGGAGTTACCAATCTACAAACTCAAAGGTGTGGCCCAATTTTGGTTTGCCCAATAGAAATTGGAGTGGAGGGATGATGATGCTATTCCATGGGAGGATCTCAAAGCCGCATTCCTCAACCGCTTCTTTCCTATCGAGCTAACAGAGGGTAAGATGATAGAGTTTATAAAGCTCAATAAATGTTCCAAGAGTGTGAGCGAGTATGCCCTTAAGTTTAACAAGCTTTCCCAGTATGCTCTACATTTGGTGGCCGACCCTAGAGCTAAAATGAACAAATTTATGTCGAGAGTATCTGACTTGGTTAATAAGGAGTGTCATATCACCATGCTACTGAATGATATGGATTTGTCTCGGCTCATAACATATGCTGAACAACTTGAGGGGGAAAAACTCAGAAAGAGAAGAAGTGGTGAGTCTAAGAGGGCTTGATTTGAGGGTGGTTTCTATGATGCAAAGGGTGGCCAATTTCCTCAAGGCCACAAGTCCCAAGGCCAAGGGTCTTCCAATGCTCCTAATAAGAGATTTGCTAATGTTAATTAAAAATTCCAAAGTGGTAATGGTCGAGTGTCTAATCCTAAGTGCTTAATATGTGGTAGAAACCATAGTGGCCCATGTTTGAGAGACTCCAATGCTTGCTATGGTTGTGTTGAGGTAGGTCACAAGGTTTTTGATTATCCTCATGCATGTAACAGAGGTAGAGATGGTCGTCCTCAAGGCTAAGGTGCTAATGTGGGTCCAAGGGAAAAGGGAGGCCAACAAGGGGGTGATCTAAGGCAAAAAGATTCTATGCTCTTCAAAGAAGGCAACTAGTGGATGAGGTGTCTGATGTCATCACCAGTATATTAAGGTTTTTGATTTTGATGTGTATGCATTAATAGATCTAGGTGCCACTCTTTCTTTCATTACCCTTTTTATTGCCAAAAAGCTTCATGTGAATCCTGAATTGTTGTGTGAATTAGACATAGTGGATTTTGATATCATTCTTGGGATAGATTGGTAACATGCATATTATGCTTCCATTGATTATAGAACCCGTAAGGTTAAATTCTAGTTCCCTAATGAGCCCGTCCTTGAGTGGGAAAGTCATGATGTAGTGGTCAAGGATAGATTTATTGCTTGTCTTAAAGTCCAAAAGTTGATTTCTAAGGGTTGCCTTTATCATAGGGTCATGTATGTTGAGTCAAAAGTCTTTCCTATTCAGTCAGTTCCAGTGGTTAGTGAGTTTCTTGATGTCTTTCCTGATGAGCTTCCCGGTGTTCCTCCCGAAAGGGAAATAGACTTTGGTATAGATCTCCTACCTTATACTCAACCAATTTCCATTCCCCTTTACCATATGACCCCAGCAGAATTGAAGGAGTTGAAGGATCAATTGAGGGATTTGTTGGAGAAGGGTTTCATAAGGCCTAGGTAGTCACTTTGGGGTGCACCGATGTTATTTGTGAATAAAAAAGATAGTTCTCTTAGAATGTGTATTGATTATCAAAAACTTAATAGGGTTACAATAAAGAAGAAGTACCCTCTACCAAGGATTGATGACCTTTTTGATCAATTACAAGGGGCTAGTCACTTTTTGAAGATTGATCTTCGGTCCGGATACCACCAAGTGACGGTGAGGGAGTGTGATATTCCCAAGACAACTTTTTGGACTTGATATAGGCACTTTGAGTTTGTGTTTTTATCCTTTGAGTTGACTAATTCACTGACTATATTTATTGATCTCATGAGTAGGGTCTTTAAACCCTACATTTATATGTTTGTGGTGGTATTTATTGATGATATATTGATTTATTCTCAGAGTGAGGAAGAGCAGGTGGATCACTTGAGGGTGGTGTTGCAAATCTTGAGGGATGAGAGGTTGTTTACTAAATATGAAAAATATGAATTTTTGTTTAAAAAGGTTGCTTTTCTAGGGCATGTGGTGTCAGGTGATGACATTAAGGAAGATTCTAAGAAGACGGAGGTGATACGAGATCGGCCTAGACCCTTGAATCCGTTGGATATTAGGAACTTCTTGGGTTTGGCAGGTTACCATAAGAGGTTTGTGAATGGTTTTTCTTCTATTGCTTCTCAGATGAAAAAGTTGACCCAAAAGAAGGTGAAATACATGTGGATGGATGAATGTTAAAAGAGTTTCCAAACTTTGAAAGATAAGCTTGTCTCCGCTCCTATCTTGGCTCTGCTGGAAGGTTTCGAAGGGTTTATGGTATATTGTGATGCCTTAAGAATTGGTTTGGGATACATTTTGATGCAAAATAGAAAGATGATAGGATATGCTTCTAGACAACTTAAGGTGCATAAGCGAAATTACCCCACCCACGATCTTGAATTGGTGGTAGTAGTGTTTGGTTTGAAAATTTAGTGTGACTACTTGTATGAGGTTCATATTGATGTGTTTACCAACCATAAGAGTCTCCAATATGTGTTCACCCAAAAATATTTTAACCTGAGACAAAGAAGTTGGTTAGAGCTCCTTAAAGATTATGACATGAGTGTACATTATCATCCCACAAAGCTAATGTAGTCGCCGATGCTCTAAGTATGGGTAGTCTAGCTCATATTGATGATGGTGGCAAAGTGGTGGCTAGAGAAGTTCTCGGGTTGGCTAGGTTAGGGGTTAGGTTCGATGAAGTTGAAAATGGTGGTGTAGTAGTTCCTGATGGTTCTAAATCTTCTTTGATTAAATAAGTAAAGTCAAAACAATATCTTGACCCCGCCTTGCTATAGTTCAAGACCTTGGTGAGGGATGGTACAGTGGCAATTTTCTCCCATGGTGGAGATGGTGCCCTTAGGTACCAAGGTAGGTTGTGTGTTCCTAATGTTAGTGACTCAAGCGAGTTGATCTTGAAGAGTGCTTATAATTCATCCTATTCCATTCCCCCTAGTGCTAAAAAAATGTATAGAGACTTGAGGGAGTTGTAATGGTGGGGTGGTATGAAGAGAGATATTTCCCAGTTCGTATCCAGATGTCACAATTGCCAACAAGTGAAAGCTGAACATCAAAGATCGGTTGGCCAAGCCCAAGACATAGAAATTCATACTTGGAAATGGGAAGAGATCAATATGGATTTTGTGGTTGGGTTGCCTAAGACTTGAAAACACTTTGACGCCATTTGGGTTGTTGTGGATAGAATGAAAAAGTCAGTTCACTTTCTATTGGTCAAAACCACTTATGGTGCCGAGGATTATGCCATGTTGTATATACATGAGTTGGTTAGATTGCATTGGGTGCCCTTGTCTAACATTTCAGATCGTGGTGCTCAATTCACGTTTTTACTTTTGGAGGTCCTTCATAAGAGGTCTTGGTACCAAGTTTAAGCTTAGCATGGCTTTTCATCCTTAAATAGATGGCCAAGCTGAGAGGACTATCTAAAATCTTGTTGATATGCTTAGAGATTGTGTTTTGGAGTTTATGGATAGTTGGGATGAACATCTTCCACTTATTGAGTTTGTTTATAACAATAGCTACCACTCAAGCATTAGTATCGCTCCCTTTGAAGCTTTATATGGTATGCATTGTAGATCACTGATTAGGTGGTTTGATGCAGGGGAGATGGCTTTGCTAGGTACAGATTTGGTCATGGAAGCCTTGGAGAAGGTGAGGTTGATAGGGGAGAGATTGAAGACAACCCAAAGTAGATAAAAGTCCTACTCCGATGTGAGGAGAAGAGTTCGTGAGTTTAAGGTTGGTGATTGGGTTTACTTGCAGGTCTAACCCATGAATGATGTGGTCAGGTTTGCCAAGAATGGGAGTTAAGCCCAAGGCTTGTGGGTCCTTATAACATTTTAAAAAGAGTTGGTAAGGTTGCATATGAGTTGGAGTTGCCTATGGAGATGAATATAGTTCATCCGATCTTCCATGTGTCCATGTTGAGGAAGTGTGTGGGTGACCCAAGTGCTATAGTTCCCTTGGAAGTTGTGGGTGTTTTTCCCCATCCAAGCCTAGGGTCTAGACTTGAGATGGCGAATGGGGAACACAAAGGGACCCCGATCAAGCCTCTTAACATATCATAACACATCCTTGGTCACGGAAGCAATAAAACAACAATAAGAGATAGTAAAAAAGGGAATACAGGGCTAAAGGACATCTTCCATATCATAAAATATCAACAGAGTAAATGGGAGTCCAAGCTCATAGCATCATTACATAACTTGTCGAACAACACCTCTATACTTAGAATTGAGCAGGGACTAAGATAACTTTATGGGATCGCACTCATAGTCAAAAGCATACACATAGATAATGGAAGTCCTTGCATAACACAAGAACAAAGGATATCATCCTTGGAGTTGAGGACTCACTAAACTTGCTTTGAGAAGATAATACTGGCCACGTAGAGGATGAGGATGATTATGAGGAGCTCAACTTCCTTCATGGTAATATCATATAGGCATAGAGTATGCGTTAGTATATTTGAATGTACTAAGTATGTAGAATACAATGCAACAATAGATAGGCAAAATAATCAAAATGCATAATTAGGCAATAGATGAGCATATAACAATATAGCATGCATGAGTGATACTTGAAGTAAAACATGATTATATAGAACATATTACATGTGTAGTAAGAGACCAACATTATGATGGATTGTTCCACCCTACCATCAATGGTGATTGCGGTATCAACCCCTCAATTGGTTATTCGGGGATTGCACCCCTCCATCCATGGTGATTGAGGCATCAACCCCTCAATTGGTTGATGGTGGATTTCACCCTACTATCCATGGTGATTGAGATATCAACCACTCATTTGGTTGATAGTTGTCTCACCCTGCCATTCATTGTGATTAAGGTATCAACCCTTCAATTGGTTGATGGTGGTCACACCCTGCCATCCATAGTGATTGAGGTCTAGCACCCCCTCAACTAGGTGTGGTCAACTCGTAACACTAGAGATACATTTCATGAAATCAAATCATATATACACATTTCTTTCATCATCCTAAAGTCATATAAGTCATAGGTCATGCAATGGATCATCAATGGCTCAAAAACCCTAAACCAGACATTTTATTAAACACTTGGTGGACGTGTAATGCTAGTATAAAACCATGCAATTAAAGAGTGAAATCATGCAAGAAATCTTGAATTAAATCAGCCTGCCAATAATTGGTAATACCACCTTGCAACATACATTAAAACCACTTATCAATACTCATCATAGATCTTAGATTAATAGCTCAAAACCTGCATAAATAGTCAAACTTTTACGAAACCCCAACATAGTTCATAGTCAAATTCATAATAGAAGACCCATAAGTAAAATCAAATTAGTAACATGTAATTTAGGAAAAAAGGAAGCTTGGGCACCATGAGTGAAAGGATCCAAAGGTTGAAACCTGCATACCTTAGCTTTGGAGAATTCCTTGATGAAGATTGGAATGGAGACTTGAAGCTTGAGTGAATTCCTTAAGATCCAGAAAGAGATTTAGCACTTGAATTTTTGGTGAAGTATTTGTTCATGTCTTTGAAAGAGTATTGGAGAATGTCTTGTATGATATGAAGGTGAAATATAGATAAGTAGACGTATTTTCACGCATGGGAAGACTTAAGTCCAAGACCCAAAAGCTTTGGACTGAGTACCAAAAAACTGCGCAAAATAACACAGAGGCACGCCCAAGGCATGTCGCGTTAGGGGCGTGAACCCTTACTGGAAATTGCATTCTTGAAAAATTGAAATTGTGATTCGGTCGCTCTAAAATTGGTGTTAGACCCATTTCTCACTCAAATTTTTCCCTTGATCATGAACATGAAGTCAAAGTTTTGATATCACGCATGAATTTTGAGATATATAGAAATTAAGATTTCAGGCATTTTCGAGGCACATTTTCGTGCATGTTTTGGGGTCATTTCAATATCTCCACCCTTGGGAACATTCATCCCCAAATATCAAAGAAGCGTACATTAGAAAAGTAATCATGTAGAAATCAGCCCCAACAAGAATGTAATAATGCACTTAAACATCATTTTATAATTTCAACATAACTGTCAAAATCACCATGAAACTTGTCAACATCAACGTGAATGCATGCAAATGACATATAGGGCTGATACATGAGACATGAAATCACATAGGAGACTTAGAATTAGTTCCTTAGGTTTTTGGTAGATTAGAAAAGATAGGGATGTCACTTTTGCATGTCCGCTTCGGCCTCCCATGTAGCACTTTGACTTGTTGATTCCTCCAAAGGACCTTAACAGAAGCCACAACCTTGTTATACAATCTCTTCACTTGTTTATCCAAGTTCTCCACTTGAACATCTTCATAAGTCAAGTTGCCTTCAACAACACCCACAACATCCAATGGGACAATAGCATTTGGATCACCCACACATTTCCTCAACATGGATGCATGGAAGACCAGGTGAACCAAGTTTATTTCACTAGGTAACTCCAACTCATAGGCCACCTAAACAATCTTCCTCAATACTTTATAAGGACCCACATATCTTGGACTCAATTTACCCTTTTTACCAAAACAAACCACACCCTTCATGGGTGATACCTTCAAATAGACCCAATTATCAACCTTAAATTCAAGCTCCTATCTCTTCACATTGGCATATGATTTTTGATGACTTTGGGCTATTTTCAACCTTTCCCTAATCAACCTTACCTTCTCCATAGTCTCCATGACCAGATTCGGACCCAATAAAGCCATTTATCTACCTCAAACCATCCAGTTGGGACTTACAACGTCTACCTTATGGAGCCTCGAAAGGAGCCACACCAATGCTACAATGATAGCCTTTATTATAAGAAAACACAATCAATGGAAGATGATCATCCCAACTACCCTTAAAGTCGAAATACAAGATCTAAGCATATCCTCAAGAGTATGGATAGTTCTTTCGACTTGGCATCCGTTTGAGGGTGAAAGGCTGTACTAAGCTTAACCTTGGTACCAAGACCTCTTTGGAATGACCTCCGAAAGTGAGAAGTGAATTGAGCACCACAGTCTGATATGATAGACAAGGGCACCCCATGCAAAATCTAACAAACTCATGAATGTATAATTTAGAATATTCTTCTGCACCATAAATAGTCTTAATCGGTAGGAAATGAGTCGACTTTGTCATTCTATCAACCATAACAAAAATAGAATCAAAACCCTTTCTAGTCTTCAGCAACCTAACCATAAAATCCATGTTCATTTCCTCCCACTTCCAAGTAGGAATCTCTATGTCTTGGGTTAGGTCACCCGGCCTTTAGTGTTCGGCTTTGACTTGTTGGCAACTATGAAAACTTGATACAAATTTTGCAATGTCTTTCTTCATATCTCCCCTACGAAAAAACATCCCTCAAATATCTATACTTCTTTATAGAACCAGAGTGAATAGAATAGGAAGACTTATGAGCCTCATTAAGAATCTTCTCTCTCAATCCATCAACACTTGGCATACACATCCTACTTTGGTACCTAAGGGCACCATCTCTCCCTTAGGAGAAAACCTCCACCTTGCACTCTCTCACCAAGGCCTTTAACTTAATAAGAAGGGGTCAAGATCTTGCTTCACTTTTACCTCAACAACCAAGGAAGATTTTGAACAATCAACAACCACAATACCACCATTATCAACCTCTTCCAACCTAACCCCTGACCTAGCCAACCGATGAACCTCCCTAGCCACCTCTTTGTCCCCATCATCAATATGAGCTAGGCTACCTATAGACAACCTACTCAAAGTATCCTCGGCAACATTAGCCTACCGAGATGATAGTGCACACTTATATCATAATCCTTAAGAAGCTCTAACCACCTTCTTTGTCTCAAGATGAAATGTTTTTCAGTTAACAACTTTGGAGACTCTTTTGATCAGTAATCACATCGACATGCACTCCATACAAATAATAACGCCAAAATTTCAAAACAAATACCACCGCAGCAAATTCAAGATCATGAGTAGGATAATTCATTTCATGGACTTTAAGTTGTCTAGAAGCATAGGCTATCACCTTACTATTTTACATCAACACACTACCCAATCCAATCTGGTAGGCATCACAATACACAACAAACAATTAAAGGTATGGTTTAAAGACCCTATTCATAAGATCCGTAAACATAGCAGATGCATAAGCCTAACGAAAAGGCACTAGCCCAAATTCAAATTATTGGTAAGGACACCAGAAACTCATTAACCACTGGAATTAACTTAATAGGAATGACTTAAGCTCAACATCCCTACTTTTACAAGAAGATAAATGTAACCCTCGAAGATTAATTTGGGCGTAAGACGAGAAATGAGTCTACCCGTACTTACCACTTTACAACCATTCCCACTCAAGGACGGGTTCATTTGGAAATTGGAATCTAACTCTATGGGTTCTAGAATAAAAGGAGACACAATATATGCATGCAACTAATCCACCCCATGTATGAAATCAAGATCCACCATACCTAACTCAACAAGGTCATAAGGCAAGACCGAATGCAATATGAACACGGTACAATCTCTATGAACTTTTTAGCAACAATAGGTTCATCAATGAGCTAGAAACCAAAGAGAAGTTAATATAACAATTCGGGGCACACATGAAGCCCACTAGCCACAAAAGGAATAATGAAAGAGATAGTGGCACCAGAACCTATCAATGCGTACACAACAAGTTTAAAGGAAACTTCAACTTACCGGTAGAGACATCGGGTGCCTCATCCCCTCTTTGAGCCTCTTAATCAACATGACTATATTGTTCTAGAGGTCGACCACCTTTACACCTCTTTTGAGCATGTGGACAATCAATAACCTTGTGTCCCACAATACCACAACCATAACAAGAATCGGATTTCCTCAAGAATGGACCACCATGGTTCTTCCCACAACTATGGAACTTAGGTTTGGTAATCCCACCATTGCTACCTTGGAATATCGGGTTAATCATTCCATCAATAGCAAGCTTATTGTTTGGTGCACTAGAGGACCCTTGGCCTCGAAATATGTGGTCTTGTTGGAGATGCTCACTCTTAGCACTTGGGAAACCATCCTCATACTAAGCCTTCTTAGACTCCCCACTTTTCTATTTTTGAGCATATGGACAATCAATTATCTTGTGGTCGATGTCACCACACCCATAGCATGCACCCGTGTTCCACAAACATGTGCCATCATATTTCCTCCCACACCTTGGGAATCTAGGACGAGTGGCATATGGATGCCTAGCTCCAATTCAGGCTCTCTTGGCCTTTCTCCCTTCACTCTTAGCATTTGAAGTCTCAAGGGTACCAACCGATCGGTTGCGTTGGGGGGTCACGACCTTAGCCAATACCCATAGAGCATTGCGCACCTTTACATTTGATATGTCACCGTCCTGAGTGGCTTGAGACATATTCTGAAATGTAATTGTTAGGAATTAGTAATAAGCTCTAGAGGACCTATCTCTACCATACGACATAGATCATGAAGAAGTGAAACATTTCCTAAAACACCTCAAAGCCTCTCATTCATAGTCGTGACGTGCTTCACAACTATGAATAAGACTCTAATCGATGCAGTGTATTGGATGTCGAGGACCATTGACAACCTAGTGCTCTGTTACCATGTTTTTAACGACCCAAGCCTAGGACCTAGACATGACACGGGGACCGCAATCAAGCCTCTTACACATCCATGGTCGCGGAAGCAATAAAACAACAATAAGAGATAGTAGAAAAAGGGAATATAGGGCTAATGGACATCTTTCAAATAATAAAACATCAAAAGAGTCAAAAAGAGTCAAAGCTCATAGCATTATTACATAACTTGTCCAACAACACCTATACACTTTGAATTGAGCGGGAACCAAGACAACTTTTTGGGCTCACCCTCATAGTCAAAAGCATACACATAGATAATGGAAGTCTTTACATAGCATAAGAACAAGAGATATTGTTTATGGATTTGAGGACTCACCAAACTTGCTTTGAGAAGAAAATACTAGCCATGTGGAGGATGAGGATGATCGTGAGGAGGTCCAATTCCTACATGGTAACATACATTGTCACAATCCAAGACTAGGGCCTAGACATGACCGGTGAATGGGGAACTCGAAAGAACCCCAAACAAGCCTCACAATATATCATTAAACATCCTTGGTCACGGAATCAATTAGAATGATAACAAGAGATAAATGTAAACAAGGGGAATTGGGACTAAGGATGAACTCCCATATCATAAACATCAAGAGTCTATAGCGTTAAGCTCATAGCATAGATATATGACATGTCCAACAACACCTCTACTACATAGATAAGAGCGGGGGCTAAGACATAGCAATCGGGCTTACCCTCATAGTCAATACATAAGTCAAAGAGAGAAAGTGTTAATACATAGCAATAGATCATAAGCGATGTCCTCAGAATGAAGGACTTACCAAAAAGCTTGATAGAAGTTGTACTAGCCATGTGGAGGAGGATGATCAATCGGTACACTGCTTCCTACATGGTGACATCACGTAGGCATAGAGTATCCGTTAATATGTTTGAATGTAATAAGTATGTAGGATACAATGCAACAAGAGATAGGTATCAAGGAAAATTGCATAATCACAAGCAATGAATAACATACTAACAATATGGCATGTATGAATGATGCTTGAAGTAAAACCATACTTATATATTTCATAATACGAGTGTAAGGAGTGACCACTATAGTATAAGCCAAGGCCTACCACCTCCTCGGATAGGCACATGAGGTACGAACCCCTTCATGAATTTGAAGGAGTACAAGCCCCCTTTCGAGGTTGACGGAGTACAAACCCCCCATCGAGATTGATAGAGTGCAAACCCCCCATAAAGGTTGATGGGTACCAACCCCAAATAATATCATATATATACACACACTCCTATCATCATCATCATACACATTCATCCCTTTTCATCATCATTCCATCACAATTTCATTATCATTTCTTCATCATATAGTAATTCAACTCATAAGACGTATATTGGAACTTCAATTCCTCACGAATCACTAACCAGACATTTTATCAAACACATAAAGGGTATGTAATGCTAGTGTAAAACCATGCAATTCAAGAGTGAAATCATGCTAGAAAAATTAGTGTAAAGCCATCAATAGATACTTGTTAACACCTTCAAATAATACATATGAAGAGCCTTCATAAATACTCACCATACACCTTACATTCATTGCTCCAAACATAGTAAAGCAATAAGGATTTCATAGACCCAACATAGTATGCAACGATTTTCATAATAGATAAGACCCATGAATAAATATACTTTAAATAATGTAATTTTTGAGTAAAGAGAGCTTGGGTACCATGAATGAAAGGAAACTATAAAGGAAACCCACATACCTTAGCTTTGGAGGAACTCTTGATGAAGATTGAAAATGGAAACTTGAAGCTTGATAGAAAATCCTTAGACCTAGAGAGGGTTTTGAGTTTAGGAGATAAAATATTGGCTAAGTTTTTGAATGAGTATTGGGGAATGTATAGAATGATATGAGGATGAAAAATGGTTAAGTATGGGTATTTTTATGTTTGGGGACACTTAGGCCCAAGACTTCAAAGTCTTGGACTGTAAGAAAATAACTGAGCAGGAAACATGAATGTTCGCGTCGCGGACAGGACATGAAAGTCCATTTTCTTCCTCTCTGCACCCTTGGCGGGTCGCGCCAGGGGCACGAAAAGCTCTCTGGAAATTGACATTTAAAAAATTGAAATTGCTAATCTTTTGCTCTAAAATCGGGGTTGGACCCTTTTTCCCCTAATTTTGACCCCTAAACAAAAATATGAAGTTGAATTTTTATATCATGCACGTATTTTGAGATATATGAAATTATGATGTCGGACACTTCTGAGACACATTTTCAGGCACTTTTTGGGGTCGTTTCAATATCTCCCCCTTGGGAATATTCATCCTTGAATGTCAAAGAGATGATATGAGATGCACAAACATGAGAATTTCAGCCCACATAGAGATGCAATAATGCGCTTAAACATCATTTCAGAAACTTCATCATAAGTGTAAAATCATCATGAACTTATCAATTTAAACATGAACATATGCAATGACATGGGGCTGAACTTGAGATCAATTCTAGGACTTAGACCAATACCTTAGGATTGAGTGGAGTGGAAATGGTAAGGATATCGCTTTTGCATGTTCGCTTCGGCTTTCTAAGTAGCACTCTTAACTTATTGATTCTTATAAAGGAGTTTAACAGAACCTACCTCTTTATTTCTCAACCTCTTCATTTGCCTATAAAAAATCTAAACTTGAACCTTTTTATAAGTCAAATTATCTTCAACCATACCCACAACATCAAGAGGAACAATGACATTTAGATCACCCACTCATTTCCTTAACATGGACACATGAAACACCGAATGAACCAATTCCATCTCACTAGGCAACCTTATCTCATAAGCTACCTTGACAACACTCTTCATGACCTCATAAGGACCAATCTTTCTTGGGCTCAACTTTCTATTCTTACCAAAATGTACCATTCCCTTCATGGGTGATACCTTCAGATAGACCCATTCACCAATTTTGAGTTCAAGGTCTCTTCTTCTTACATCAGAATAGGATTTATGATGACTTTGGGCCGTCTTCAACCTTTCTCTAATCATCCTAACCTTCTCAGGAGCCTCTATAACCATATCTAGTCCCAACAAAGCTATCTCACTAACCTTAAACCATCCGACGGGTGATCTATAATGTCTCCCATAAAGAGCCTCAAAAAAGAGTCATATCGATGCTAGAATGATAGCTATTATTGTAGGCAAACTTAATCAACGGAAGATGATCATCCCAACTATCTTTAAGCTCCAACACACATGCTTTAAGCATATCCTCAAGGCATTGGATAGTCCTCTTGGCTTGGCCATCTATTTGAGGGTGGAAGGCCGTAGAAAGCTTAACTCTAGTATCGAGACCCTTTTGGAAAGATCTCCAATAATGTGAAGTGAATTGTGCCCCATGATCCGATACGATGGACAAAGGAACCCCATTCAACCTTACTAGGTCATGAATGTACAACCTTGCATAATCTTTAGCCCAAAATGTGCCCTTAACTGGAAGAAAGTGAGCCAATTTTGTCATCCTACCAACCAAAACCCTAATTGAATCAAAACCCTTTCTATTCTTGGGCAGCCCAACTACAAAATCCATATTTATCTCTTCCCACTTCCAAGTAGGAACCTCAATGTCTTGGGCTAGGCCACACGACCTTTGGTGTTGGCATTGACTTGTTGACAAGTATGACAACCGTAAATGAATTCAGAAATAAGCCTCTTCATGCTTCCCCACCAATACACATCCCTCAGGTCTCTATACATTTTAGTGGAACCAGGGTGGATAGAATAAGAAGGGCTATAGGCCTCATCAATGATCCTTTGTATTAAAACATCAACACATGGTATACACAACCTACCTTGGTTCCTAAGGGCACCATCTCCTCCTTGGGAGAAAAGCTCCACCTTGCCCTCTTTCACCAAGGCCTTCAATTCTAACATGGAGGGATCAAGGTCTTGTTTTTCCATTACCTCATCAACCAAAGAAGACTTAGAACCATCAACAACAACAACATAACCACTACCAACCTCCTCCAATCTCACCCCTAACCTAGTCAATCGATGCACTTCCTTAGCCATATCCTTTTCACCACCATCAACATGAGCTAGGCTACCCATGTACACCCTACTCAAGGCATCCACCACCACATTTGCCTTACCTATATGGTAATGCACACCCATATCATAGTCTTCAAGAAGTTTTAACAATCTCCTTTACCTCAAGTTGAGATCCTTTTGAGTGAAGACATATTGTAGGCTCTTATGATTGGTGAACACATCAACATGCATCCCATACAAGTAGTCACACCAAATCTTTGATGCAAACACCATGGCAGTTAACTCTAGATCATAGGTAGGGTAGCTCTTTTCATGTACTTTGAGTTGTCTAGAAGCATAAGCTATGACCTTACCACTTTGCATCAACACACTACCCATACCAACCGGGGAAGCATCACAATACACAGCTAATCTCTCAAGTCCATCCGGTATGATAATATAGGAGTGGACATAAGATTATCATTTAATGTTTGGAAGATCCTGTCACATTCATCGGTCCACACGAACATAACCTTCTTTTGAGTTAATTTTGTGATAGGAGAAGAAATATAGGAGAACCCATTCACAAACCTTCGATAATAGCTCGCTAAACCCAAGAAACCCTAATGTCCAAAGGTGTCAATGGTCTAAGCTAGTTTCTAATAACATCAGTCTTTTAAGGGTCCACCTTTATTCCATCTCTCGACACCACATGCCTTAGGAGAGCAACCTCCCTCAACCGAAATTCACACTTTTCATATATAACATACAATTTCTCCTTCCTTAATCTTTGCAATACTACCTTCAAATAAGCCCTATGCTCCTCCTCACCACGGAATAGATCATAATTTCATCAATGAAGACAACAAAAAAGGAATTAGTTAAAGACCCTATTCATAAGGTTCATAAAGATGGCCGGTGCATTGTTCAACTCAAAAGACATCATAACAAACTCAGTGCCCATATCTAATCCGGAAGGCCGTCTTAGGAATATCACACTCCCTCACCTTCACTTGATAATACCTGGACTAAAGATCAATCTTAGAGAAATGGCTAGCCCCTTGCAATTGGTCAAACAAATCATCAATCCTTGAAAGTGGATACCTATTCTTAATGGCGACCTTATTGAGTTGTCGGTAGTCAATACACATCCTAAGGGACCCATCCTTCTTTTTCACAACAACATCGGAGCACCCCAAGGTGATTAGCTAGGTCTAATAAATCCCTTCTTAAACAGGTTCTTCAATTACTCCTTCAACTCTGCCTGGGCCATACGGTAAAGGCGAATAGAAATGGGTTGAGTATTAGGGAGAAGGTCATTTTGGAAGAAATCAAGAAAATCATTTACAATCGGGACCGACTCTATGGGAAGGACTTTAGACTCCACATCCCTAACCCTTACAATATGGTAAAGACACCCCTTAGAGATCATCTTATGGGCTTTAATGCAAGAGATGAATCTACCCTTGACCACCACATCTTGACTTTCCCACTCAAGGAAAAGTTCATTTGGAAATTAGAATTTGACCCTACAGGTTGTGCAAGCAATAGAAGCATAGTAGGCATACAACTAATTCATTTGAAGAATGACATCAAAATCAACCATGTTTAACTCAAAAAGATCACAAGGCAACACTTTATGCAAGATACAAATAGGATAACTTCTATAAACTTTTCTGGCAATAATAGATACACCAATAGGAGTAGACACTTCATATGACTCATGCAACAACTCGAGTTCAACTTTGAGCTTTTGGGCAACAAAAGGGGTAATAAAAGAAAGAGTAGCACCCAGATCAATTAATGCAAACATATCAAAGTCAAAGATATTCAACATACCGGTAACAATAGTGAGGACTTCAACAACCCCTTGCCTCCCATGCAAAGTATAAAACCGATTGTGCCTTGGGGCACCTTCTTGTCTGCCACCTCTCCCCAATGGGAACATATTAGCATATTGTGGATGAACCTCCTTGAACTTGTTGAGGTTTCGAGGGCAATCTTCCACCTTATGCCCCATTTCCTCACAACCATAACAAGCATCGGTATTCCTCAAACATGGGCCACCATGACCCTTACCATACTTTGAAAACACATCAATAGGAGACAAACCCCTTACACCTTGGGCCCTCGAAGATCATTTGCAACCCTCTTATCAAATGCATGAGTAGGCCTTTAGCTTTAATGTAACTGGCCACCCCTTTGGAACTTACCCTCAAAACGAGCCCTCTTGGACTCATGCCCCCTTCTCTTCCTTAATTTCTCCTCTTCCATATGATCAACATAGGTCATCAACCGTGATAAGTCTATGTTGGTAATCAACATGACGGAATGACATTCTTCACTATCCAAGTCAGAGACATCCATAAACAAATTTGTTCATTCTTGACCTTGGGTCGGCAATCAAATGAGGAGAAAAATTGAAAGTTGGGTGAACTTGAGGGCATACTCCCTCACACTCATGCACCCTTGTCTCAAATTCATAAATTCCACCAACTTAGCTTCCTTAAGTTCAAGGGGGAAAAACCAATTAAGGAAGGCCACCTTGAATTCCTCTCAAAGTACCACATAGCCAACTCCCTTCTCATCCTTCCATTAATTGTACCATATTTGTGCTATCCCTTTGAGTTGGTAGGCCGCTAACTCTGCGTTATCCTCTTGGCTAGCACCTAGGATGGAAAATTTTTTGTAGACCTCATCAATGGACTCTTGGGGTTCCTCACTCACCTTTTACCCTGAAATTCCGGGGGATTCATTCTCATGAAGTCTCTTACCCGAGAGGCTGGTGTAGGAGCATGAGGGGCTTTGGCCCTATGGTTGGATTGATTAGCCACCACTTGTGCAAGCAAGTAAGAACATCCTTAAGCTCTCCATTGGTGGATTCTCCTCTAGCGTGCGGGTCTGTCTTCCCCTCGTATTAGGCATGATCTAGCATAATAAATAATAATCGTTAGGGGGAAGGCTTACTTATCCCTATAGCACGACTAGGAATAATGAAGAAGGTAACAATTCCTAATTGTCTCATAGCCTCCTATTCATATTTGTGGTGCACAACACAACCATGAATAGGACTCTAATCCATGTAGTGTGTTGAAGTCCGAGGATCTAACAACCTAGTGCTCTGATACCACTTTTGTCACGACCCTAACCTAGGGCCCAGACGTGATCCGTAAATGGGGAACCCGAAGGAACCCCAAAAAATCCTCATAGCATATCATTAAAAATCTTTGGTTGGAGAAGCAATTTGAATGACAACAAGAGATAAATGTAAACAAGGGGAATTGGGACTAAGGATAAACTCCCATATCACAAACACCAAGAGTCAATATAGTCAAGTTCATAGCATAGATAAATGATATGTCCAACAACACATCTACCACATAAATAAGAGTGGGGGTCCAAACAAAGAAACCGAGTTCACCCTCACAACAAATACATAAGTCAAAGAGAGAAAGTCTTACATAAAAATAGATCATAAGTAATGTCCCTGTAATAGAGGACTCACCAAAAGCTTGGTAGAAGTCGTACTAGCCACGTGGAGGAGGATGATCAATCGGTATACCAATTTCTACATGGTGACATCATGTTGGTATAAAGTATGCCTTAGTATGTTTAAATGTACTAAGTATGTAGGATGCAATGCAAAAGAGGTAGGTATCAAGCAAAAAAGCATAATCATAAGCAATGAATAACATACTAATAATATGGTGTGTATGAATGATGCTTGAAGTAACACCATACTTATATAGTTCAGACGAGTGTAAGGAGTGACCATTATAGTGCAAGCCAAGGAGTACCACCCCTTTGGATAGGCGCATGTGGTATGAACCCATTCATGAGGTTGATAGAGTACAAACCCTCCATCGAGGCTGACAGAGTACATACCCCCCATGAAGGTTGATGGGTGCCAACCCCAAAAAGGTTACCCAGGAATATCACCCCCTGAGCTTGGAGACCAAGGTACCAACCCCTCGATAGGTTACCCGGGCCTACAACCCCTTGAACTACGCTTGGTCATCCCCAACACTATATAGAGATGATATCATATATATATACACACACACTTCTTTCATCATCGTACACATTCATCGCTTTTCAACATCATTCCATCATCATTTCATTATTATTTCATCATAATATACATTCATCCCTTTTCATCATCATTCCATCATCATTTCATCATTATTTCATCATCATTTCATCATCATATAGACATTCAACTCATAAGACATACATTAGAACTTCAATTGCTCAAGAATCCATAACCGAATATTTTATCAAACACTTCGAGGGTGTGCAATGCTAGTGTTCAACCATGCAACTCAAGAGTAAAATCGTACTGGTATAATCAATATAAAACCATAAATAGGTAATTTGTAACACTCTCAAACAATGTACATCAAGACTCTTCAACAATTCTCACCATATACCTTAGATTCGTAGCTCCAAACATAGTAAAATAGTCACAATTTCATAGACCCAACATAGTGTGCAATGATTTTCATAATAGATAATATCCATGAATAAATCAACTTTAAATCATGTGATTTTTGAGTAAAGAGACTTGGGTAACATGGGTGAAAGGAACCAATGAAAGAA
>JAOTQR010124326.1:37544-114707 GCA_025774065.1 Solanum ossicruentum
TACATACCTTAGCTTTGAAGGAACTCTTGATGAAGATTAAAAATGGAGACTTGAAGCTTGAGAGAAAATCCTTAGATCCGGAGAGGTTCTTGAGACTTGAGTTTAGGAGATAAAATATTGGCTAAGTATTTGAATAAGTATTGGGGAATGTTTAGAATGATATGACGGTGAAAAATGGTTAAGTATGGGTATTTTTTACGTTTGGGGACACTTAGGCCCAAGACTTCAAAGTCTTGGACCGTAAAAATAATTGGGCAAAAAACATGCATGTCCACGTCACGAACAGAACGCAAAAGTCCATTTTCTACATCTGCGCGCCCTTAGCGCGTTGCGCAAGGGGTGTGAAAAACTCTCTGGAAATTGGCATTTGAATAATCAAACTTGCTAATTGTTTGCTCTCAAATTGGGGTTAGATTCTTCTCCCCCTAATTTTGACCCCGTGAATAAGAATATGAAGTCAGATTTTTGATATCACACACGGATTTTAGATGTATGAAAATTACAATTCTAGGCACTTTCGAGGCATATTTTCGGGCATTTTTTAGGGTTGTTTCAATCATGTAGGCATTGAGTATGCATTAGTATGCTTGAATGTACTAAGTATGTAGGATGCAATGGAACAATAAGTAGACAATATAATCAAAATACATAATTAGGTAAAAACCCCATTAGAATCTGTATTTTCTGCATGAACGAGTTTTACGAAAATAGGCATAAATTCTTTATCTAAACTCGGAATGAGGTGAAATAAATTGAGCTAGAAAGATAATTCAAAGGGGTTTAAGATAGTCGGTCTTGGGTCACCTAGTCCTTTTTGTACTAAGAGATATACCCCTTCAAAGTTTACCCTCCTAAATAGCATTCTTTGCGATTTTTGGATTTTGACACGGTTGCTTTAATTTCCGATCAGACCGATCTCCCACTCAATTTAATCCCCCAAACATGAATATAAAGTCATATTTTCAAAATAAAGAACATGTTTTTAGATATATAGAAATTAATTTCGGGTACTTCCAAGGCACATTTATGGGAAATTTTGGGGTCGTTTCAGCCCAGTCCGTTTGTGAAGTAGAGTTCGCATGAGAGTTGATCAAATGGTTAGTCAAAGTAAGTATTCTATTTCTTTTATACATCATTCAAGGCTTATGAAGATGAAAGATAATCATTCATAGAGTTAACATTTTTTCCTTTACAATTTTGTAAATAATCTTTTGATTTTCAAAGGCAAATTCAAATAAATCAAGTTATAAAATTTCAGTTGTGTAATAACCCTATAGGTCATTTATATGATTTTTATGTTATTACATTGACTTGAACATATGTATTGTGACCTGGGGACTTTTGGGGTGATTATTGGTCGGGTGATTTGGGAGTTATGTGGATTTTTGAGTTAACTCAAAAGTTATAACCATAAAATGATTTTTTCGGTAAAGTCCTAGTAAATGACCCAAGAGTGGAATTCTAATGATTCCATTACCTTTGGGATGGCTAAATTAGGCTAGGATCATGCCTGGTGCAATTATATCGTGGATTGCAAATTTGCCTGCCAGAATCGATTGATAATTACCCAGTCAACACGCTCGTGTACCATTCCTCGAATGAGAATTTTAATAGTGCAATTAGTTCTGGAATATCGATTTTAGTTTAGGGAAATCGTATGTTTGATGCCAGGGACATCTAGATATGATTTTAACCCCCGAGAGCTTTCCATTAAATGTTGCATATAAAGAAGTAGGACCCTTAATTTATCGTAGAAAGCTCTATTGGAAATTCCGATTGGACTGTTCATCTGGAACGTCAAAAACATTGGGTTGCATAGTTCATTTGCAAAAATTGGAGTTTGGACGAGTCAGAAACAACGAAAAAGTGATTGAGGGATAACTGGAAAGAGAGAGGGCAAGGTCACAACTTTTGGAGGCTGACACGTGGTGCAGTCAGCATCTCAACTTCGTTGTTTTAGGGAAAATATTATATTTTTCCTCTCAACTTTGTACCACAATTTCAATCTCATTTTTTATTCGATTTGAAACTTGGATTTTTGCAAGGAACGACTTGCTGAAGTTGGATTTAGGATTTGACACGTATTTGAAGGTAAATCCCTACTTTTCTCTCAATATAGCGGGAATCAGTGAAAACTTCATATCGCAATATCCCCGTCATTTCTTATTGGAATTAAGTGAAATTTATGTCTAAATTATTCTACCTTCTGAGAGGGAGATTGTTGTATACTATGTTTCTGCTGATTTTTGAGAATTTTGGCGAAGATAGTTTTGAAAAGAATATTTTCTCGGTAAAGTTTTTAACATTGTTGTTGGGTCTTTTCTTGGTTGCTTGGGGTAAGTTTTGGGCCGAATTTCTGGCTATAGACTCAGGGTTATGTGGGCATTATTTTATGGAGATTGGTTTGGTATTTTTAGCGTGGGCCCTGATTTTCCCGGTTTTAGTCTTAATTGATATAATTTCGTCCGTTTGTTGAGATTTTATAGACAATTTAATTGTAATGACCCTATGACTTATATTTGAATAGATGAGTAGCATTGAGAAGCAAATCGAAGGATAAATGTTTGGTTGGATTGACTCCATACAAGAGACATCGGATGCCATGTAGGCTAGGCTTTCTCTAAACCTTGAACTGAGCTGAAATGGTTGTATATTTGAGTTGGAATGTGTAGGAGTGTATTTTTTATGGACTGAGTTGTGGTGAATAAGTTGTATATGGCATGATGTGATTTGTGTGTTGTGCATATACAATGTTATGGAATGGTAGTTTTGTATTATGGGTTGTGTCGCTGTAGTTACTATATTACTTGAATTCTTACATTATATAACTATGAAAAGGCCTGAAAAGTGTTGGTTAGAGCTGGGAACATGTGACACGTATGTACGCTAAGCTTGATTGTTACTTGTATGTGTATATGGTCTGAGGCTACTGGAATATACAAGCTATTGAGGTTGATGGTGATTATATGCTACCCTATGTGTGAATCTAGTATCAATATCATGTTGGTATGTATATGCATAATGTGGTTGTGGTTATATATCTTTTTTGAGTACTTCTGCTAGAATTTCCTGATTAAACATTATTCTGTATTGCCCTATGGTTTATGTGATCCTATATCCTGCTGTTAGCTGTTATGTACTTGTGCCACTTGATTTGTGACTAGAGAGACACACCATATTCTAGGAATGATTATAGTTTCCCTTCTAAGGGAGATTTGTAATCTGTGATACTAGATGTGTTACTACTAATCCATTGGTATCTTAGAGATGAGAGTGTGACCTTGTAAGTGAGGGGTAGATTTTATATTACGATCTTCTCGAGATTGTTGTTGACGCGACACTAACTATGTGCTTTAGTCTTGGACACTAGCACCTTGTTTAAAGAAAGATACATTATCTTGGGTTGGCAAATCGTTATCTTTGTCAAAATCCTTAATGACAGTAGGGCTGTGATATGATTCTAGATTGGTGACATTCTTCTGAGTATTTCGCCTCTTGAGCCTTACTTGAGGTTATACCGATGCTCTTGGCTATTGCTGCTATATTACTTGAATACTTGTAGTATATGACTACGAAAGAGCTTGAAAAAGAGTTGGTTGGAGCTGGAAACATGTAGTAGGTATGTCCACTAAGCTTGACACTTGCTTTTATATTTGTTTGGTCTTAGACTGGTTTAATATACTAGCTACTGAGGTTGATCGTGATTACATACTACCCTATGCTCTGAATCTACTATCTATTTCTGGTTGGTATGTATACGCATGATATGGCTATGGTTAGTATCCTTTAAGAGTATTTCTGTTAGAATTTTCTGATTAAACATGATTCTTTTTTGCTGTGTGGTTTATATGATCCTATATTCGGTTGTTAACTGTTATGTACTTGTGCCACTGATTTGTGACTGGAGAGAAATATCATGTACTAGGAACAGTTATAGTTTCCTTTTTAAGGGAGCTTTTTAATCTGTAATATGAGATGTGTTACTATTGAGCCATTGGTAGGTTAGATATGAGAGTGTGACCCTATTAACGAAGGGTAGGTTTTATACTATGGGCTTATCGACATTGTTATGTGACACTAATTATGTGTTTAGTCTTGGGAACTAGAACCTTCTCTGGGGTGCCACATAGGTGCCTTGGGCAAAATCCTTAATCGCATTTGAGCTGTGATTTTATTCTAGGTAGGTGATATCCTTTTGAGTATCTAGCCTCTAGAGCCTTAGTTGAGGTTATACCGATGTTGCCCTATGAGTTGCTTTACATAGGAAAGGACCGGGTAAGGGTCGAATATGAGTAGTGCCTGGGGCAAGCATGCGTACTAACTTGACTTGTACTTGTATGTGTGTGTATTGTGTGTTGCTACAGAGATATGCAGACTGGGAGACAGTGCATTGATTCTGTGTCATACGGTGACTTGATTATGAGCATATTATAATTCCGCTGGGCCTATCTGTTAAGGGCACCTATGATACCCTTGTTGTTTCTACACTTTTATTTTCATTACCGGTGGTGGGACAGATTGTAGCATTATTTGTTGCTGAGGTTAGCTCCTACTCTGAGTTCCTTGCATACCTTGGGAATGTATTCGTTATTATGACTTGGTAGAGATGATATGATTGAGGGATCTAGATCTGGTTAGACCAGAGAGAGGGAGATTTTTTTGATGTTATGCTCTGAGACTTATATGATGTACCCTACTATTCAAGTCTCCGGTGGTCACGTCCGAGTGTTTAGACCCGGGTCACACTCCCCGTGCTCTTATTCTCCAGTGGTCACGTCAAGTGTTCGAGATCGTGGTGTTGATTCTAAAGGGGTCTGAGCAATTGCCGTTACGTTGGGCCTGGGGCCCTATTGACTACACTTTTGGAGGTAAGCCCTATTGATTGATATTTTTGGTCGAGGACCCTGTTGATTACATATGGGGGAAGCGGACCCACGATTGATATTCTCAGTTAAGACATATTAATGTTCATGATAGGGGGATTCTTTTTCCTGTGGGCATACGTCCCACCATTATATTTAATGTCAGACCACTTATGCCTGGATGACTACCGAACCAGAGGCCAGGTCGAAGTACCTATGGGTTAAAGTCCCCAAGCGATATTAGTGGTTCGAGTCACTGTGCGAGACTACTTCCGATAAGTCGAGGGCCCGATTAGTATTTTGATGTTGGGGGCTGGGGGCCGATATTTTACTCATGGATCCACACACCTATTCACACCCTGATTGTGTGTGGGTGTACCCCATGGGATTTTGGTGTCTCAGGGGGCGTTCTGGCTTAGATACTAAGGCCTTACACCCACACACAGCTGAGCCTTATTCTGATGATGTGGAGAGTTAGGCTATATGACAGTTTTATGGGATTTTGTGATGTTTCTGAGGGATTTTGTGATTATCTGTTGGCATGATTATTATATGCGGGTGTACCTTCTGGGCTTATAGGGGCCTAGTTGGTGTACAGGCATAAATACTATGGCCTTGCACCCATTTATAGGACTATTCCTCAGTTGGCGACAATTGTGCTATTTGCCTATGAAGTCTTATTAGTTAGTGTGGAAGTCTGTACTTGGGTTTGTTCAGGTTACCATTGTTCTTCACTTCAATTGGTTCCATTGTGGTTTGGCAGTTTTCCATACATGCCTATGCCTTGATCTGAGTTTGTCTTGCTACACTGGTACAATTCTTTATATCTATGGACTTTATTTATATTCAGTATTTCACTCAGTCAGCCAATGATGTCTACTGGGTGCTTTTTATAGTACTCACCTGTACTTCCTTCTACACCTTCCTATTGTGCAGGTCCAGGTAATTGCCGTGATAGTTACCTTGGGAAACTTTTTTGAGCACTTAGGAGACTTTTGGTCAGTATTGGTAGCTCTGGGTTTTTTGGAGTCTCCTTTTCGTTGATGGCCATCTTTTGCATCCAGACATCGGCCTTGTACAGTAAGGTTTAGTATTTGTAGGGTGCACTCCTGATTTTGTATATTATTATGATTATTGATATATATATATACACGATATGTCCTTGCGCCTATTGTAGCTCTGTGCAGTTGACTTCCAAGTTCTGGGTAGGTTTCAGTGTATATATTATTATTGTATAGATTTGGTTTGAAATACAGAGTTAGGACAGGTATGCTGGGGTTGGGAATTGGCTTGTGAAACGATCCCAAAAAGTGCCCAAAAATGTGCCTAGGAAGTGCCTGGCATTGTAATTTTTGTATATCTCAAAATTTATGCGTGATGTCATAAAGCCGACTTCATTTCTGGTTTAGGGGGTCAAATTGAGTAGAAGATGGGTCTATCTCGAATTTAAGAGCAACCATATCAAAATTTGGAAATCACAAAATGCGATTTCTAGAGAGACTTTCGTGCCCGTAGCGTGACGTGCCAAGGGTATGCCATAGTGTTAAATCTAGTCTAGTTTTCTATCTCGGTCCAAGACTTTGTGGTCTTGGGCCTAAGTGTTCCCATGCATTAAAATACCTATACTTAGCCATATTTCACCGTCATATCATTCAAAACATTCCCTAATGCTCATTCAAACACTTAACCAATATTTCATCTCCTAAATTCAAGTCTCAAAGTCATTCGAATCTCAAGGTTCTCATTCAAGCTTCAAGTCTCCATCTCCAATCTTCATCAAGCTATTATCCAAAGATAAGTTATGTGGGTTTCTTTCACCCACGATCCTAAGCTTCCTTTTCTTAAAAATTGCATGATTTAAAGTTAATTTACTCATGGGTCTTATTTATTATGAAATTCATTGCACACCATGTTGGGGTTTATGAAATGCTGACTGTTTTACTATGTTTTGGGCTATGAATCTAAGGTCTATTATGAGATTTTATGAAGGTTTTTGGTGTATATTGCTTGAGGGTGTTACCAAGTATCTATTGATGGTTTTACATTAGAAATTCTACCATGATAACACTAATGAATTGCATGGTTTACACTAGCACTACACACTTGCCAAGTGTTTGATAAAATGTCCGGTTATGGTTACTTGAGGAATTGAAGGCCCAAAGCATGTCTTATGACTTGAATGACTATATGATGATGAAATGAATGTATGTATATGGTATTATCCATATAGTGTTGTGAGTTGACCAAGCCTAGCTCGGGGGGTTGTAGGCTCGGGTAACCATATAGAGAGGATGGTACCTTGGTTGCCTAGTATGGGGTGTAGTAGGCCTGTACAACTTTATTGAGGTGTTGGTACCTCATTAACCATATCGAGGGGTTTGTATCTTGGCCCTTAGCTCCGGAGGTTGTAGGCTTGGGTAACCCTATTGAGGTGTTGATACTTCATTAACAATTTTGAGGGGTTTGTACCTTATTCGCCGGTCCAAGGACGTGGCAGGCCTTGGATATTCTATATTGATCGTCACTTACTACACATGTATTATGTTCCATGTAAGCATAACTTTACTTTAAGCATCATTCTTACATGCCATCTCGCTATTATGCTATCTATTGAGTATTATTATGCACTTTGCCTATGATTGTGTATTGTTGCATTGCATCCCACATACTTGTTACATTCAAACGTACTAATGCATACTCTATGCCTACATGATGTCCCATGTAGAAATCGAAGCCTCGCTTGAGCATCTTCATCCATGTGGATAGTACACTTCCACTCAAGCTTGTTGGTGAGTCCTTCATATCAAGGGCATTGCTTATGATCTCCTACTATGTTCTAGAACTACCCTACTTTTATGTAAATGTTGACTATAAGGGTGAGCTCTGTTGCTTATCCTAGCCCCCACTCTTATCTATGTACTAGAGGTGTTGTTAGACATGTCATATGCAATGTTATGAACATTGAGTCTCTCTTAAATCTTCTTGTTATGATATGAATGATGTCCCTTAGCGCTGATTATCCCTATTTGTACTCTTTTGTTGCTAATTTATTGATTCCATGACCAATGATGTGTAATGATGTTCTAAGAGGCTTCCTTGGGGTCCCTTCGGAGTCTCCTTGCGTCGTGTCACGTTTAGGTCCTAGGCTTGGGTTGTGAAAAACATGCCATCAGAGCACTAACTTGTTAGATCCTCGGAGTCCAACACATCCCGCCGATTAGAGTCTTGTTCATGGTTGTGTTGTGCACCACAATTATGAGCTAGAGGCTATGAGGCGTTTAGGAAATGTTTCCCTTCTTTTTACTCTATGTAGTTCTATATAAGTTGAAGTAAGGTTTTTTCCCCTAATGATTGTCCTTTGTTATGCTAGATCATGCCTAACATGAGAAGGATAAGAGCCTGCACACCCGAGAAGCAACCGACTAATGGAGAGCTTCGGGATGCTCTCACTTCGCTTGCACAAGTTGTGGCTAATCAAGCCAACAAAGGGGCCCAAGCCCCTTACGTTCCTACACTGGTATCTCGGGTAAGAGACTTCATGATAATGAATCCCCTGGAATTGTATGGGTCAAAGGTGAGTGAGGATCCTCAAGAGTTCATTGATGAGGTTTACAGGATTATAGCCATCATTGGTGTGAGGTCGGAGGATAAGGTAGAGTTGGCGGCCTATTAACTCAAAGGGTTGGCATGAATATGATACAAACAATGGAAGTTAGAGAAGGGAATCAACTATGTAGTGCTTTGGGAGGAGTTTAAGGTGGCCTTCCTTAATCGGTTCTTCTCCCTTGAGTTTAGGGAAACTAAGGTGGTGTAATTTATGAATTTGAGAAAAGGTTCAATGAGTGTGACGGAGTATGCCCTCAATTTCAACCAACTTTCAAAATATGCTCCACATTTGGTGTCCGACTGAAGATCTAGAGTGCAAATTTTTTATGGGTGTTTCCGACTTGGTTAATGAGGAGTGCTGGTCCACTATATGGATTAGTGACATGGACTTGTCACATTTGATAACCTATGTCGAACAAATGGAAGAGGAGAAATTGAGAAAGAGAAGGGGTCATGAGGACAAGAAGGCCCGTTTTGAGGGTAAGTTCCAAAGCTAAAAGGGTGGTCGTTTTCATCAAGGCCAAGGGTCTTCTCATGCTCCCTATAGGAGGTTTGCCAATGACATTCCAAGGGCCAAAGGTATTGCTGATATGGGTCCTATTGATGTGTGTCCGAAGTGTTGTAAGGGTCATGGTGGCCCATGCTTAAGGAATACTGGTGCTTGTTATGGTTGTGGGGATATTGTCCTCAAAATTTCAACAAGGGTAAGAAGGTTGTCCACATGTTACTGATGCAGTTTCTTTTGGTAGAGGTGACCGACAAGATGGTGCCCTAGGAATAGTTGGTTTTATGCTCTACATATGAGGCAAGGTGTTGAGGAGGTTCCCAATGTCATCACCGGTATGTTGAAAATTATTGATTTTGATGTGTATGCATTGATTGATCTGGGTACCACTCTTTCTTTTGTTGCCCTAATTGTTGCTTAAAAGTTCCATGTTGACCCCGAGTTGTTGTGTGAGTTGTATGAGGTATCTACTCCTATCGATGCATCTATTATTGCTAGTAAGGTCTGTAGATATTGTCCCATTTGCATCTTACATAAAATATTGCCTTGTGATCTTGTTGAGTTATACATAGTTGATTTTGATGTCATTCTGGTGATAGATTGGTTGCATGCATACTATGCCTCTATTGATTGTAGAACCCATAGGGTCAAGTTCCAATTCGCAAATGAACCCGTCCTTGAGTGGGAGAGTTAAGATATGGTGGTCATAGGTAGGTTCATCTCTTGTATTAAAGCCCATAAGTTTATCTCTCTTTATCATCTTGTGAGGGTTAGGTATATGGAGTCCAAGGTCCTTCATATAGAGTTAGTTCTGTTTGAAAATAAGTTCCTTTACGTCTTTCTGAATGACATTCCTGATGTTCCTCTCGAAAGGGAATAGATTTTGGTATAGATCTCCTTCTCGATACTTAACCCATTTCTATTCCCCCTTATTGTATGGCCCCGACGAAGTTGAAGGAGTTGAAGGAACAATTGAGGGACTTGTTGGAGAAGAGATTCATTAGTCCTAGCCAATCACATTGGGGTGCATCAGTGTTGTTTTTGAAAATGAAGGATGAGTCCCTTGGAATGCGTATTGACTACCGACAACTTAATAGAGTCACCATCAAGAATACTTATCCTCTTCCAAGTATTGATGACTTGTTTGACCAATTGCATGGGGCTAGCCATTTCTCTAAGATTGATCTTCGGTCTGGGTATCATCAAGTGAAGGTAAGGGAATGTGATATTCCCAAGATGGCCTTCCATACTAGGTATGGACATTATGGGTTTATTCTGGTCTTTTGGGTTGACCAATGTACCAGTCATCCTCATGGACCTCATGAATAGGGTCTTTAACCCTACCTTGATTCATTTGTTGTGGTTTTCATTGATGACATTTTTATATATTCACATAGTGAGGAGGAGCATATGGGTCATTTGAGGGTAGGGTTGCAAAGATTGATGGAGGAGATGTTGTATGCTAAGTGTGAGAAGTGTAAATTTTTGTTCAAAGAAGTTTCCTTCCTATCATGTGATGTCAGGGTATGGTATTAAGGTGGATCTTAAAAAGGCAGATGAAATAAGAAATTGGCCTAGACCATTGACCCCGTCGGATGTTAGGAGCTTCTTGGGCTTAGTGGGTTATTGTCGGAGATTTGTGAATGGGTTCTCTTCTATTGCTTCTCCTATGACTAAATTGACTCAAAAGAAGGACAAGTTTTTGTTGACCGATGTGTGTGAGAGAAGCTTCAAAACATTGAAAGATAACCTTACGTCTGCTCCTATTTTTCACTAACGAAAGGCCTAGAGGGATTTGTTCTGTAATATGATGCTTCTTCAGTTGGTTTGGGTTGTGATCTAATGCAAAGGGTAAGGTGATCACCTATGCTTCTAGACAAATCAAAGTACATGAAAAGAAGTATCCTACTCATGATCTTGAATTGGTCGTCGTGGTATTTGCATTAAAGATTTGGTGTCATTACTTGTATAGGGTTCATGTTGATGTGTTCACCAATCATAAGTCTCCAATATGTCTTCACTCATAAAGATCTTAACTTGAGGCTAAGGAGATGTTTAGAAATTCTAAAGGACTATGATATGAGTTTGCATTATCATTTGGGTAAGGCTAATGTGGTGGCAGAATGTTTTGAATAGGGTGTCTATGGATAGCCTAGCTCTTGTTGATGGTGGTGATAGGGGGTGGCTAGGGTGGTCCATCATTTGGCTAGATTGGGAGTTAGGTTGGAAGAGGTGGACAATGGTGTTGTTGTTGTTGATGATGGTTCTAAATCTT
The DNA here is from genome assembly GCA_025774065.1 of Solanum ossicruentum. Lineage (NCBI taxonomy): Eukaryota > Viridiplantae > Streptophyta > Magnoliopsida > Solanales > Solanaceae > Solanum > Solanum ossicruentum. Next base: position 48,793 of record JAOTQR010124326.1, read on the forward strand.
CATTGGGGGAGGAGGTGAAAGCTAAGCAAGATCTTGATCCCTCCTTATTGGAATTGAAAGCCTTCGTGATGGGAAAGTGAAGGTTTTGTCCCAAGGGGGAGATGGTGCACTTAGATACCAAGGAAGGTTGTGTGTGCCTTGTGTTGATGGCTTAAGAGAGAGAATTCTTGATGAGGCTTACGGTTCTTCCTAGTCTATTCACCCCGATTCTACTACAATGTACAGAGATTTGAGAGAGGTGTATTGGTGGGGAGGCATGAAGAAAGATATTAAAAAATTTGTATCTGGTTGCCATAGTTGTCTACAAGTCAAAGATGAACATCAAAGGCCAGGTGTCCTAACCCAAGACATAGAGGTTCCTACTTGGAAGTGGGAAGAGATTAATATGGACTTTGTAGTTCGGTTGCCAAGACTAGGAAGATTTTTAATTCCACTTGGGTTGTAGTTGATAGGATGATGAAATTGGCTCACGTTCTGCCGGTTAAGATCACATATGGGCCTGAGAAGTATTCTAGGTTGTACATCCATGACTTAGTGAGATTTCATGGGGTTCCTTTATCCATCATATTAGATCATGGAGCTCAATTTACTTCACATTTTTGGAGTTCTTTCCAAAGGGTCCTTGGTACAAAGGTTAAGCTTAGGACGACCTTCCACCTTCAAATGGATGGCCAAACCGAAAGACTATCCAAACCCTTGAGGATATGATTAGAGTTTCTGTATTGGAGCCTAAGGGTAGTTAGGATGATCATCTTTCATTGATTCAGTTTGCCTACAACAATAGTTATCATTCTAGTATCTGTATTGCTCTTTTTGAGACTCTTTATAGTATACATTCTAGATCACCATTTGGGTGGTTTGAAATTGGCGAGGTGGCTATATTGGGACTAGATCTGGTTATGAAGGCTCTTGAGAAGGTCAGGATGATTAGCGAAAGGTTGAAGACGGCCCAAAGTCGGCAAAAGTCTTATGCCGATGTAAGGAAAAGGGATCTTGAATTCAAAGTGGGTGATGGGGTTTATTCGAGAGTGTCACCCATGAAAGGTGTGGTTTGGTTTGGTAAGAAAGGCAAGTTGAGCCCAATATATGTGGGTCCTTATAGGGTAATGAGTAGAATTGGCAAGGTAGAGTATGAGTTGGAATTGCCTAGTATGAAATTGGTTCATCCGGTCTTTCATGTATCCATGTTGAGGAAATGTGTGGGAGACCCTAATTCTATTGCGGCTCTTGATGTTGCGGGTTTTGTTGAAAATAATTTGACTTATGAAAAGGTTTCCATTAAGATTTTGGATAGACACGTGAAGTGGTTGAGGAACAAGGATATGACTTCCATTAAGGTCCTTTAGAGGAATCAACAAGTTGAAAGTGCTACTTGGGAAGCCGAAGTGGACATGAAAAAAGATATCCTTATCTTTTCCACCCAACTCAAGCCTATGGTATCAATCTAAGTCCCCTATGTGATTTCAAGTCTATGTTCAGCCCATGGCATATGCATAAATTCATGATGATCTTACTCTTATGTGGAGATTTTTGAAATGATGTTTAAGTGCATTGTTGCATTCTTATGTGGGATAAAATTTTCATGTTTTCATCTCTCATATACATTTCTTTGACATTTGGTGACGAATGTTCCCAAGGGGGATATATTGAAACAACCCCCAAAAGAGCCCGAAAATGTGCCTTGGAAGTGCCTGAATCGTAATTTGCATATATCTCAAAATCTGTGTGTAATATCGAAATCTGACTTCATATTCTTGTTCAGGGGGTCAAATTGAGTGGACTATAGGTCTAACCCTGATTTAAGAGCAACCGTGTAAATTTTTTTTGCGATTTCCAGAGAGGTTTTCGCGTTCTTATCGTGACGCGCCAAGGGTGCCCCATAGTGTTAAATTTTGTCCAGTTTTCTATCTTGGTCCAAGAGTTTGTGGTCATGGGTCTAAGTGTTCCCATGCGTGAAAATACCCATATTTAGTCATATTTCACTCTCATATCATTTAAAACCTTCTCCAATACTCATGCAGACACTTAGCCAATATTTCATCTCCTAAATTAATGTCTCAAATTTATCTGGATCTCAAGGTTCTCATTCACGCTTTAAGTCTCCATATCCAATCTTCATCAAGTTATTCTCCAAGGATAAGGTATGCGTGTTTCTTTCGTGGGTTCCTTTCACACATTATGCTCAACCTTCCTTTTCTTCAAAATTACATGATTTAAAGTTGATTTATTCATAGGTGTTATTTATTATGAAATTCACTACACACTATGTTGGGGTTTATAAAATGGTGATTGTTTTACTATGTTTTGGGCTATGAATTCAAAGTCTATTGTGAGATTTGATGAAGGGTTTTTGTGTATATTGCTTGTGGTGTTAACAAGTACCTATTGATGGTTTTACATTGGATTTTCTAGCATGATAACAATCATGAATTGCATGGTTTTAGACTAGTACTACACACTCGCCAAGTGTTTGATAAAATGTCTAGTTATGATTAGTTGAGGAATTGAAGGCCCAATGCATGTCTTATGAGTTGAATGACCATGTAATGATAGAATGAATGTATGTATATGGTATTCTCAATATAGTCTTGTGAGTTTACCAAGCCTAGCTCGGGGGGTTGCAGGCCTCGGTAACCACATCGAGGGGTTGGTACCTTGGTTTCCTAGTATGGGGGATAGTAGGCCCCTATAACCATATTGAGGGATTGGTACCTCATTAACCACATCGAGGTGTTTATACCTTGGTCCCTAGCTCGGGGAGTGGTAGGCTCGGGAAACCATATTGTCACGACCAAGGCCTAGGGCCTAGACATGACAAGGCGAATGGGGAACCCAGTGGAATCCCAAACAAGCCTCTTAACTTATCATTACACATCATTAGTCAGAGAAGCATATAAAATGCATAAGAGTAAGAATATGGGCAAAGGTGCTAAGAGAAAAGTTTGCATAACATCATAATCATTAGACAAAGATTCAAAGATCATATCATAGATACAAAACATGTCCAACAAACATCTCTACTACATAGATAAGAGCAGGGGCCAAGACAAAACAACCGGGCTCACCCTCATAGTCAAAATAGAACATAAAGAAGAGTGTATCAACACTTAATAAGAGAAACAGAGATAAATGTCACTAGGATGGGGGACTCACCAGCTAGCTTGAGTAGTAAAGAACTAGCCACGTGGAGGAGGAGAATGATCAACTTCGACACCGGTTCCCACATGGTGATATCATTTAGAGAAAAGTATGCGTTAGTACGTTTGAATGTACTAAGTATGTAGGATGCAAAAAATAGGCATCATAGTTATAATGCATAACAATAGGCAATAGACATCATATAGTAATATGTCATATATGACCAATGCTCAAGTAAAACATGCTTAAGTAACTCATGCTCATTAGGATATCATATATGCAGAAGAGACCAAGCTAGATTTCCAAAGTACAAACCCCTTGGTAGGTTGATGATGATCTCACCCCAGCACCCTAGTGGTATTTTCACGACCCAAGTCCAGGGCCTAGACGTGACACGACGAATAGAGAACCTAAAGGAACCCCAAAAAAGCCTCTTAACTTATCAATACAAATCATTGGTTGCGGTATTATATAAAAGACATAAAGCCTAAGAATAGGGGCAAAGGGACTAAGGGGGAAGCTTGCATTACATCATAGTCAAGAAACAAAGATTCAAAGCTCATATCATAAATGCATAACATGTCCAACAAGCATCTCTACTACATAGATAAGAGCGGGTACCAAGATAAAGCAACCGAGCTCACCCTTAAAGTCAAAATAGAATATAAAGAAGAGTATCTCAATACATAATAAGAGAAACATAGATAAACATCCATGGAATAGAGGACTCACCAACTAACTTGAGTGTACCAAACTAGCCACCAAGAGGAGGAGGATGATCAACTTGGGCTCCGGTTCCTATATGGTGGTATCATGTAGGCAAGAGTACACATTAGTACGTTTGAATGTACCAAGTATCTAGAATGCAATGCAAGAAGAGATAGGTATCATAATCGAAATGCATAACCATAGGCATAATATAATAATATGGCATGTATGATCAATGCTTAAGAAAAATATGTTTAAGTAACTCATGCTTATATAAGATATCATATGAGTAGAAGAGACCAAGTTAGATTTCCAAAGTATAAACCCCTTGGTAGGTTAATCATGATCTCACCCATCACCCTGATATGTGAGGTACAAACCCCTCAACCAGGTTAGTGATGATCTCACCAATCTCCCTGGTGTGTGATGTACAAACCACTCAATTAGGTTAGTGATGATCTTACCCATCACCTTGGTATGTGAGGTACAAACCCCTCAACTAGGTTAGTGGCAATCTCACCTACCACCCTTGTGTTTGAGATACTAACCCTTCAACTAGGTTACCTGGCTCTTAGTCCCCTCGGATCGAGTATGGTGTATTACAACACTTTATATAGGATATATCATATGCATAAGCTTTTTCCATCATCTTAACATCAAGCATATCATATATCATGCTTTGGACCTTCAATTCCTCAAGAAATCATAACCGAACATTTTATCAAACATTTAGAGGGTGTGCAATGCTAGTGTAAACATGCAAATCAAGAGTGAAATCATGCTAGAAAAATCAATGTAAAGCCATCAAAAGATACTTGATAACACCCTCAAACAATACACATCAAGTCCCTTCATTAATCCTCGTCATTGACCTTAGATTCATAGTTATAAACATAGTAAAACAATCACAATTTCATAGACCCATCATAGTGTGTAATGATTTTCATAATAGATAAGACCCATGAATAAATAAGCTTCAAATCATGCAAGTTTTGAGTAAAGAGGGCTTGGGTATCATGGGTGAAAGGAGCCCATGAAGGAAACCACATACCTTAGCTTTGGAGAAACTCTTGGTGAAGATTGAAAATGGAGGCTTGAAGCTTGAAGGAATTTCTTAGATCCGGAAGAGGCTTTGAGATGAGAATTTAGGAGTGAAAAATATGGCTAAGTGTTTAAGTCAGTATTAGGGAATGTTTAGAATGATATGAGGGTGAAATATGGCTAAGTATAGGTAAATACATATTTGGGAGCACATAGGCCCAAGACATAAAATTCTAGGACCATCGTCAAAAACTACCAGAATTTTAACACTAGTGCGAGCCCTTGGCACGTCGTGCCAGGGGCACAAAAAGCTCACTGGAATTTGACATTTGGAAAATCAAAATTGATAATCATTTTCTATAAAATTGTGGTTAGACTATTTTTCCTCTAATTTTGACCCCCTGAACAAGAATGTGAAGTTGGATTTTTGATATCGTGCACAAATTTTGAGATATATAGAAATTACGATTCCGAGCACTTTTGAGGCACATTTGCGGGCACTTTATGTGGTCGTTTCAGTATCTTCCCATTGGGAACATTCGTCCCCGAATGTAAAAGAGTCGTACATGACAAAAGTGATCATAAAGAAATCAAACCTACCAAGAATGTAACATTACATTGAAAACATCATTTTCAAAATCTCAACATAAGTGTAAAATCATCATTAATTTGCCAAGTTAAACATGAATGCATATTAATGACATACGGGCTGAAACATAAGACTTGAAATCACATGGGGGACTTATATTTAGTACCTTAGGCTTGAGTAGAGTGGAAAAGGTAAGGACCAACATACCTTGGGCTCAACTTGCTCTTCTTACCAAAATGCACCACACCCTTCATGGGTGACACCTTCAAATAAACTCAATCACCAACTCACAATTCAAGATCCCATCTCCTCACATCGACATAGGACTTTTGGCGACATTATGCCGTCTTTCACCTTTATCTAATCATTGTAACCTTCTCAAGAGCCTCCATAACCAGATCTTATCCCAACAAAGCTATCTCACCAACCTCAAACCATCCAACCGATGATCTACAACGTCTACCATAAAGAGCCTCAAATAGAGCCATACTGATGCTACAATGATAATAATTTTGTAGGCAGACTCAATCAATGAACGATAATCATCCCAACTACCTTTAAGCTCCAACATACATGCTCTAAGTATATCCTTAAGGGTTTGGATGGTCCTCTTGGCTTGGCCATCCATTTGAGGGTTGAAGGTCATGGAAAACTTGACTCTAGAACCAAGACCCCTTTGGAAAGATCTCCAAAAATGTTAAGTGAATTGTGCCCCACGACATGATATGATGTACAAAGGAGCTCCATGCAACCTTACCAAGTCGTGAATGTAAAACCTTGCATAATCTTCAGCCCTAAATATAGTCTTAACAGGTTGAAAGTGAGCCGATTTCATCATCCTATCAACCACCACCCATATGGAATCAAAACCCTTCCTAGTATTGGGTAACCCAACCACAAAATCCATATTAATCACCTCCTACTTCCAAGTAGGAATGTCTATGCCTTGTGTTAGGCCACCTAGCCTTTGATGTTCGACTTTGACTTGTTAACAACTATGGCAACAGGAAACGAATTTGGCAATGTCCCTCTTCATGCCTCCGCCCCAATACGCATCCCTCAAGTCTCTATACATTTTTGGGGAATTGGGGTGGATAGAATAAGAAGAGTTATGGGCGTCATCAAGGATTTTCTCCCTCAAACAATCAAAGCAACATATACACAACCTACCTTAGTACCCAAGGGCTCCATCTTCCCCTTGGGAGAAAACCTCCACCTTGCCCTCTTTTACCAAGGCCATCAATTCTAACAAGGAGGGATCAAGGTCTTTTTTTACCATCACCTCATCAACCAAAGAAGACTTAGAACCATCAAGAACAACGCCACCACTTCCAACCTTCTACAATCGAACTCCCAACCTGGCCAATCGATGCATTTCCCTAACCATCTCCTTCCCACTACCATCAAGATAAGCTAGGCTACCCATGGACACCCTACTCAAAGCATTTAGCACAACATTAGTCTTACCCGGATTATAATGCACACTCATATCATAGTCTTTAAGAAGTTCTAACCATCTCTTTTGCCCCAAGTTGAGATCTTTTTGGACGAAGACATATTGGAGGCTCTTATGATCAGTAAATACATCCACATGCACCCCATACAAATAATGATGCTAAATCTTTAAAGCAAAAACCACGTCGGCTAACTCAACATCATGAGTAGGATAGTTCTTTTCATGCACTTTGAGTTGCCTAGAAGCATAGGCTATCACCTTACCATTTTCCATTATCACAAAACCCAATCCAACTCGACAAGCATCATAATACACAACAAATCCCTTAAGCCCATCCGATAGTGACGATATAGGAGCAGACGCAAGCTTGTCTTTCAATCTTTGGATGCTCCTCTCACACTCATTGGTGCACTCAAACTTAACATTCTTTTGAGTCAATTTGGTCATGAGAAGAAGCAATAGAGGAGAACACTTTCACAAACCTCCGATAATAACCCACTAAGCCTAAGAAAATCCTAAAATCCAATGGAGTTAATGGTCTAGGCAAATTTCTAAACACACTGGTCTTCTAAGGATCCACCTTAATATCATCCCCCGACACTACATGACCTAATAAAGCAACCTCCTTCAACAAAAATTCATACTTTTCATACTTGGAACACAATTTCTCTTCCCTCAATCTTTGCAACACAACCCTCAAATGACCCATATGCTCCTCCTTACTATGTGAATAGATAAAAAATATCATCCATGAAGACCACAACAAAGGAACCAAGGTAGGATTTGAAGAACCTATTCATTAGGTCCTTGAAGATGGTCGATGCATTTGTCAACCAAAAAGACATCACAACAAACTCATAATACCCATATCTAGTCCGGAAGGCCATCTTGGGAATGTCACACTCCCTTACCTTCAATTGATGATATCCAGACTAAAGATCAATCTTGGAAAATGGCTAGCCCCTTGCAATTGGTCGAACAAGTCATCAATCCTTGGAAGAGGATATCTGTTCTTGATAGTGACCCTATTGAGTTGTGGATACTCAATACACATCCTAAGGGACCCATCCTTATTTTCAGCAAACAACACTGGACATCCCAAGGTGATTGGTTAGGTCTAATAAATCCCTTCTCTAATAAGTCCCTCAATTGTTCCTTTAACTCCTTCAACTCTGTCGGGGCCATACAGTAAGGGGGAATAGAAATGGGTTGAATTTCGAGGAGGAAGTCTATGCCAAAGTCTATTTCCCTTTCAAGAGGAACAAAGGGAAGGTTATTTGGGAAAACATAAAGAAACTTATTACAATTGGTACCGACTCTATGGGAAGGACTTTAGAATCCGTATCCCTAACCCATTCAAGATGGTAAAGTCACCCCTTAGAGATCAACTTAGGGGATTTAATGCAAGAAATAAATCTACCCTTGACTACCATATCTTGACTTTCCCACTTAAGGACGGGTTCATTTGAAAATTGGATTTTGACCCTACGGGTTCTACAATCAATCAAGTATAGTAGGCATGCAACCTATCCATCCAAAGAATGACATCAAAATCAACCATATCTAACTCAAGAAGATCACAAGGAAACACTTTATGCAAGATGCAAATAGGAAAACTTCTATAAACTTTCCTAGAAACAATTGATGCACCACTACGTGTAGACACTTCATATGACTAATGTAATAACTCAGGGTCAACATGGAACCTTCTGGCAACAAAGGGGGTGAAAAAGAAAGAGTGGTACCAGGATCAATCAATGCATATACATCCAAGTTAAAAATTTTCAACATACCAGTAACAACGTCGAGCATCTCATCAACCCCTTGCTTTCCATGTAGAGCATAGAATTGATTGTGCCTTGGGGCACCACCCTTATGACCATACCTACCCAATTGAATAACATTTGCACCCTGGCCTTTGCCAAGGTTGCTTTGACAATCTATCCTCTTGTGACCAAGCTCCCCACATTCAAAGCATGCATTAGAACCTTTCAAACATGGGCCCTTATGACCCCTTCCACATTTAGGACACACATCAATAGGAGCCACACTACTAACACCTTCAGGCCTAGGGAGGTCATTGACAAACCCCCTATTAGTAGCATGAGAAGACCCTCGACCTTGATGGAGCTGGCCACCCCTTTTTAACTTACCCTTAAAATGGGTCCTCTTGGCCTTATGACCTCTCCTCTTCCTCAACTTTTCATTATCCATTTTCTTGGCATATGTCATCAATCGGGATAGTTCGTGTCAGCCATGTCAGCCATGTCAGAGACCCCCATCACAAAGTTATTCGTCCTAGATCTAGGATCGACCACCAAAATGAGGAGCATACTTTGAAAGTTTATTAAACATGATATCATACTCCAGCACACCCGTGGAACCATTTTTCAAATTCATAAACTCTACCAACTTGGCTTCCCTAAGCTCAAGACGGAAGAATCAATTAAGAAAATCCAATTTGAACTTCTCCTAAAGCACTACATTACCATTTCCATTCTTCCCCTTCCATTGATCATATCGTATTTGGGCTATCCCTTTGAGTTGATACGCCGCTAACTTCATATTTTCATTCGGTCGAACACCCACGATGTTCAAAATCTTGTAGACCACATCAATGAACTCTTATGGATCTCCATCTACCTTTTACCCATAGAACACAGGAGGATTCATCCTCATGAAGTCCCTTACCTTAGCTCTTAGGGTAGTAGCATGAGGTTCTTGGTCCCCTTGATTGACTTGGTTGGCCACAACTTGGGCAAGCATAGTGAGAGTATCCCAAAGCTCTCTATTTGTAGGTTGCCCCTCCAGGAGTTCCGGTCCTTCTTCCTTGAGTGTTAGGCATAATCTATCATAGCAAATAACAATTGTTATGGGGGAAAAACTTACGACAACTCTATAGCACGACTTAGAACATGAAGGAGGGATTCATTTCCTAAAATTCCTCACAACCTCCTATTCATCATCATGGTGCACCTAATAACCATTAATAGGACTCTAATCGACACAGTGTGTTGGACTATGAGGACCTATCAACCTAGAGATATGATACCCAGCTTTCATGACCCAAGCCTAGGGCGTAGACATGACATAGCGAATGGGGAACCTGAAGGAACCCCAAAAAAGCCTCTTGACTTATCAATATACATCATTGGTCGCGGTAGCATACAAAAGACATAAAGAATAATAATAAGGGGGAAGGGACTATGGGAAAACTTACATTACATCATAGTCAAGAAACAAAGAGTCAAAGCTCATATCATAGATATATAGTATGTCAAACAAGCACCTCTACTATATTGATAAGAGCGGGGCCAAGACAAAGAAACAGGGCTCACCCTCATAGTCAAAATAGATCATAAAAAAGAGTTTCTCAATACACAATAAGATAAACATAGATAAATATTCCCGAAATGGAGGATTTACCAACTAACTTCAGTAGTACCGAACTAGCCACATGGAGGAGGAGGATGATAAACTTGGTTTCCGGTTCCTACATGGTTATATCACGTAGGAAAGAGTATGCGTTAGTACGTTTGAATGTAGTAAGTATATAGGATGCAACGTAACAAGAGATAGGTATCATAATCGAAATGCCTAACAATAGGCAATAGGCATAATATAACAATATGGCATGTATGATCAATGCTTAAGTAAAATATGTTTACATAACTTATGCTTATATAGGATATCATAGGTGTATAAGAGACCAAGTTAGATTTCAGAAGTACAAACCCCTTGGTAGGTTGATGATGATCTCACCTATTACCCTGGTGTGGGAGGTACAAATACCACAACTAGGTTAGTGATGATCTCACGCATCACCCTGGTGTGTGAGGTACACAAACCCCTCAACTAGGTTAGTAATGATCTCACCATCACCTTGGTGTGTGAGGTATAGACCCCTCAACTAGGTGAGTGGCAATCTCACCTACCACTGTTGTGTTTGATATACTAACACCTCAACTAGGTTACCCATGAAGGAAACCCACATGCCATGGCTTTGCAGAAGCTTTTAGTGAAGATTGAAAATGGAGACTTGAAGCTTAAAGGAATTCCTTAGATCCGGAAGATATTTTGAGGCTTGAATTTAGGAGTGAAAAATATAGCTAAGTGTTTGATTGAGTATTGGGGGATGTTTAGGATGATATGAGGGTGAAATATGGCTAAGTATAGGTAAATACACGTTTAGGAACACTTAGGCCCAAGACATAAAAGTCTTGGACCAAAGTGAAAAACTGGCATAATTTTAGCACTAGAGCACGCCCTTGGCGCGTCGCGCCAGGGGCACGAAAGCTCACTGGAATTTGACATTTGGAAAATTGAAATTGCTAATCACTTTCTCTAAAATTGGGGTTAGACCCCTTTTCACCTAATTTTCACTCTCGGAAAAAGAATATGAAGTCAAATTATCGATATCACATATGAATTTTGAGATATATAGAAATTATGATTTTGGGTACTTTCGAGGCACATTTTTGGGCACTTATTGGGTTCATTACAGATGTGGTACAAATACTCCTCACATGGTTAGTGATAATCCCACCCTATCACCCTAGTGGAGAAGTATAAACCCCTCATATGGTTAGTGATAATCTCATCCTGGCACCCTGGTGGAGAAGTACAAACCCCTCACATGGTTAGTGATAATCTGACCTTATCACTCTGTTGACGAAGTACAACCCCTAACATGGTTGATGAGTACAAACCCTCCTCTAGATTATCAATGCACTAGCCCCTTGATTGGCTATGAAGGCACTAACCCTCCTGACAAGGTTATCCGAACTCTTAGTCCCCCCAGATTTTTTTATATAGAATATATCATATACATAAGCTCTTTTCATCATCATAACATCAATCATATCCTATCTCATACTTTGGCTCTTCAATTCCTCAAGAAACCATAACCGTCATTTTATCAAACACTTAGAGGTTGTGAAATGCTAGTGTAAAACCATGCAATTCAAGAGTGAAATCATGCTAGAAAAATTAGTGTAAAGCCAACATTAGATACTTGGTAACACCCTCTAACAATATACATCAAGTTCCTTCATCAATCCTTACTATAGTCCTTAGATTCATAGCTACAAACATAATAAAACAGTTACAATATCATAGACTTAACATAGTGTGTAGTGATTTTCATAATAGATAAAACCCATAAGTAAATCAACTTCAAATCATGCAATTTTTAAGTAAAAGTGAGCTTGGGTATCATGGGTGAAAGGAACCCATGAAGAAAACCCACATATCTTGACTTTGGAGAACCCTTAAAAGATTGGAGATTGAGACTTGTAACTTGAATGAAATCGTTGATGAAATCCTTAAGATTGGTCTTGAGTTTTGGGACTTGAATTTAGGGTGGAATATGAGTGTAAGTGTCTGATAGGATATTAAAGAATGTTTTGAATAATATGAGGGTGAAAAATGGCTAAGTATAGGTATTTTAATGAATGGAACACTTGATGATATTCATGCTCTAATAAGAAAGCAGTCGGTGTCAGCAATTAAGGTTAGGACCGATCCACAGGGAATAAGGGGTTTTCCTACAAGAATCCAATACTAATCATTTCAAGCATAAATAACTAAAATCTCTAAATGGGAGAGGGGGGGTTGTGATTTCAGAAACAAAGTAAAACAAACCCTAAACTAAAACACTAGGAAACAGTCAATTATAGGGATAACATGGAAAAGGTGTTCAGCATTGTTTGTTGACTCGATTACCCTAGGTAACATAACTGCAATTGAAAATTCACATGCAGGATGGTAATTTATGTTCTTCCAGCCCTTTTTTGAAGGTGAAGGTCAAGTTTCACCATAACGCTTGGTCGACCAGCATGGCGTGCCAACTAAACATTACCAATTGTCCTAGTTAACCTCCCCTTTGTTAGGCTTTGTTGATTAGATAAGAACACATCAATCAAATTCTGTCATCTACATCCCTTTTCCTATTCATCACCACCTTGGTCGAGCTAGTGATAGTAGGCTGGGTTTGGTCTTGGGCACCACCAAATGACAATCATGATGAAGGCAAAAAGACAATACATGCAAACCCCAATACTAGAAATGCGATAAACCCAGGTTATTTCAAAACAACTACCTATGATTCCCACAACCCTAAGTTATGGGTGCTTGGCTACTCATGGCTAAGGCAAGACAAGAAAAAATGCAAATAAATAACATAGTTGAGAGTTTTACTAAAAGCAATGAAGATTGTAGACACCACAAGTTGTAAACCCAAAAGCTTGATTTATCAACAATGAGTACAAACCAAGATTTGCAATCCTCATAATGGGTTTTTCAGGCAAATATAATAAACTAATCTAAAACGCTAAAATATTCTTGAGAGAATATTCAAAGGCAAGGTCTCTCTTTTAAAATCTGGATCTCTCTAAAAAAATTGAACCAAATTGTATTTATAGTGTTTAAAAATGATCCCTAAAATAACACAGAAAAGATAGCTAGCAGTTGGTACGCCCTGTAGGTACGACTCGTAGGGTTACCTACGAGTCATAGTCGGGGTCTCGTATTAGGTTCTTGTCATCTTGGACTGAACTGGTACGACCCATATGTACATATCATTGCTTGATCTATGACTCTTATGTTCCTCTCATAGTCTTGGCCTTCAGTTTTTGGCCCAACATTTTGGCTCTCAGATTCCTGCTACAAGTCCACCTATAAGAGTTGTGGTGAGAACTATGACTCGTAGGATTACCTCGTACTGTGGACCTCCACTTAGCAGATTTACAGATTTATGGTCTCTGATTCTTGCTATGACATACCTTATGACTCGTATCTTAGGGTATGACTTGTAGGTGAGCTTGTATGTCCTATGATTCAGCAAAATCAGCAACTGTTCATCAAAAATCATGCCAACCTAGCTTTTCTACAAAAACAACCGAAAACACATAAAAATGATAAAAATTCGCAATAAGAACTCACAAAATCCCTTGTTTTAGGTATCGAATATGCTGTATTTTGACAGCACATCAACATCCTCAACTTGGAATTGTTGTTTTTCCTCAAGCGATGACTCAATCCAAGCATACACTGAGAACTACATAACAACTACACTAGTGGCATATACAACAAATCCTTTACTTAAGGTACCCAACTACCATTTGCAAAATAGGATTACGAGGTTATTAAGCAAAACTAGAACATAATAAGATACCTGGCAATCCAACTATGACAAGCTAAGGAGCATCAACCATCCACAATCGCTTGTATAGTCATATGTTATTCACGTAGTGCAAATTCCCTCACTAGAAAGAAGTCCCTCACACTCACTCAAAGAGCATTTAGAATTCAAGGATTGAGGAAGAATTCTTACTCTTACAATTGAAATTCATTCATACTGACTAACACCATAGCCTTGCCTCTATACTCCTCTTATGGTTTGGTGATAAAGTGGATTTGGATCACATTAGGACTTATGGGCTTGCAACATAGGTTAAGGGGGCTTTGGTATGGCAGTTTAGGCAACTAAAGTCTAAAAGATATCCTTGAACCATGTTTATCAACACTTTTCGCTTTTGTCACCCAACCATTTTCGATGAATCCACTCTTATTCTCTTGTTTTTAAACTTTTCTCGAGTGCTTTCTTACTATTTTCAGTTGCGCCTTATTTCTGAACTTAATTCTTGCTTCTTTTTCTCAATTCAAGGCATTTTTCTTTTTCTTTTTCTTCACTCAGCTCATGCTTTATGATTTTTCATTCTTTATTTCCTAACTAACCACCTTCATTGTCATTACTTTACCACAATAAGGGCCACCCTCAACTTAGGCTTTTAGCCTGAGGTGAAGTACACAATATTTATTCCTCAAACCAAGGCCACAACTTGTAGCAACCCTCAACTTAGGCTTTTAGCCTCAATTAAATAGACCAGGGCTAATATTAAGGTATTTCATGAAAAAAAAGTTATGCTAGCAAGGTGTCAAGAAAGAAAGGGTAAATGATAAGCTCAAAAATTTGGGACAATGGATTCTCTCACTTATTTAGTGGGTCATTTTAGGATAAAAGTGGGATCACTCAAAGAACAAAGGCCTAAGATCCTTTCCATATCAATCAAATCACCAAACAAATCTTAGAGTACTAAGGTACATTCTGAGTCCATAATACAAGATGTATGAATGCAGCAAAATAAGCTCACAACACAGATGACATTGCACCCACAATCAAGTATAGACTCACAGGTCATGGTTTCAGCCTTAGCTTGCCTTCATAATATGAAAACAAAATTGCTAGATAGTAAAAATGTATGGATGCATCAACAACTATAATCTCAAAAATTTTGAGGGTACCCATTTTTCCATCAAAAAATTAAAATGCAATTAAAGGCTATGCATTTCCCAACAAATAGCACTACTATGAATTTACACATAATCTACACTACCTAAACATATCAGTTCAATAGAAAATTAAACATTCATAAGGAAAAAGAAGCATGACAAGAAAAACTTGGGATAAAAAAAATAGCGGAAGTTATGGACTTAGGCTACCCAGACTTCATCTTAATCAATAACTTCTCACACCGCACCAAAATAGAATACTTTGTCCTCAAAGTAAAAACAGATACTAAGATGAACATAATAAAAACATAGGCTTAGATATATATACACATTCAAAACCAACATTTAAAAACCAATATCCATATCCAAAAGAAAGAAATTATCCAACATAAAACATTTAAAAACAAACATCAAAATACTATTGTCTAACAAAAGAGCAAAATATCCATAAAGAAAAGTAAGAATTTGGTTCAAAAAGGGTCAAACATTATAGTGCATCAAGCACCGGTGTCTGTATGGTCTGTGGGATCTTGGGGCATCAACTTCTCTTCAGCAATCCTTGAACTACCCTCTCAGTGTGGGGTGTGTTTCTCCCGATCTCTCTAAATAACTGCCAACAACAGAGATTCCTGCACTACCTCCTGTGGTATGGGCACCTCATCCGATCTCAACTTTTTCTAGGTTGGCTTTGGATCATCATCATGCTCGAGCGGCCTCTTCTCATGGATATACGGACGGTCAGCTAGATAATTGAATGCCTTATCACTAGTCGGTGCTACCTCTGGGACTGCTACTAGGGTTGCTAACATCTGCAATATGTCGGCCTTAAACTTGGCCAACTCCTCAGTCACCGCACTTGTGTCAGCAGGCTGAGCTCCATCAAGTCTCTATTGGACTCTTGCCTCGAAGGCATCTACTCGGGCATCCACCACTCTAACTCTCTTCTCTACCAGATTGTGGGCGAATGTCTTCATCCTCTCCTCGGAGTCCTGTAGAGTCTGGTCAACCCAAGGTCAGACCCGTGCTAATAAAGCCTAAATCTTAGACTCTGTCATAGCCACCCTGCATAATAGTGCCTAAAATGCAACAGCAGAAATAATAGAATCAACCTATAAAGAAGCTACTGCTGGTTCCGGAGTACAGGGAAATGGTGTGGACTCGATCTCCACAGTTGGCGTGGGCTCTGTAGCAACTGAACTAGTGCTGATAGAAGCTGGAGCTGCACTTTGAGATGGAGGCTCCACTAGGAATGGCCCTTAAATAGGAGGAGCTGCTTGTGGTAAGGCCACCGGTTTCTCGTTAGCCTTTATCAGGCTAGGATCCAAAGTGTGTGTAGCCTCTATGTACTAGTACCGATAAGGGTCAATAAGAACACCCACTGCACTGCATAATTGATGAATTAAAATAGGTAACAATAGTGAGGTGTTCGTCCGGATGGCTGCCTCATGGATCTGCTCCGAGATAATCTGGTCCCAGTCTATCTCATCACCAACTACGATGCTGGCTAATAATAAAACCTATTCCAAAATGATCACATTATCCATGAAAGTGGGCCGAATATGCCAATGGATAATAGACTACCAAAACTTGGCCCAAAAAGAGTGATGGGCCTTCACTATAGGATCAACGTGGTTTGTAACCCACGTCGGCTCAAAGTCCTCCTCACAAATTTAGTCCAAAATCTATTATAGAAGCTTTCTCTTTACCCTAATGTCCTTCTTAGTCACTGCTTTCCTGATCTTGTCAATCTATCCTTCATATTCTGCAGTAGACTGAAGGACTCTATAATCGGGTCCAAACTGGATCCATCAAATAGTCTCCCCCAAAATAGGAACTCTCCTACCTCGGACTGGTACCACCCACAACCTCGGCTGCTCCATAGGCTTTTTTTTCTTTGGTAGCCCCCAACGGAGTATACAAAGATATGCTGCATAGAACTGACATACTACGAAGGGGGCGTACTAGTCTAGCTGGTGTGTGGTCTACCGTAGCCCATGTCTATCTAGCTCTGCATCCAACCCAAGTAATTTATTTAACCCCGAGTTGTTCTGTCTCAATTTTTCGTGAAATAGCCGCACCGATTTTCCTTGTCCCTTGGGCTCTAAATCCTGATCATATATCTTTTTCATCCCTGGGACACACTATCTATGGTTGTGCGGGTGGTTAAGAGACTACACATCTTCCTGCTGGATCCGGGAGATGCTCTCAGACTCTGATTCTGACTCTGAATGTGAGGGGGGCATATGTGGTAGGTTGCTATCCGACCCGTCCCTATTACCCTATTGTTCCTCCTCTTCATATTAGAATGAACTGTTAACTTCCATAGGAGTCTGTGTTGCAATTGCTCGAGTTTGAGGTCCATTAGCTTCAAGATCTGTCCTGACTCTATGGACTTCCACAGAGCCCTCGGAATGCTTAGTCTTAGAGGATTCATCAGTCAAACTCCATTGGAAAGTTTGAATAGCACGTTTGTGCTTTGGAGGCATTCTATCTACAAACCAAAAACATAGCAACATATAAGTTTCAAGATGTTTGATCCAATAAATCACATAACAAAGAACAAGAAACACAAACATGGAAGCATAGAAACAAAAATAAGATAGAAAAAAGATCAATGGAACAATTTACAGGCCTGTAGGTACAAGTAAAGTTACGACACGTAGGATGGCCTTTAAGTCATACACTGGCCTCAGAGTAATAAAGTAACTTACAAAAATGCAATCTGACCTTAGATACAAGAGGCAGTTATGACTCGTAGGGGAACCTACGAGTCATAGTTTGGCCTCGTACCAAATTTTAGAGACATTTTTAAGAACTGAGTCAGGATTATGAGACCCTCCCTATGAGTCATAAGAGGTGTTGCGAGTTGTATATAGGTCTCGTATGGGAAATATGTAGAAATCATAGGTGACTAATGCTTGGCACGAGGGACCCTTACGACTCATAGGGGAACCTATGAGCCGTAGGAGTGCCTTGTTGCAGGAAACGAAGGCACTTGTGGTGCCTATCATTTTCCCACAACAAATACAAACCAAACACACCATTCAAAATACTTTGGCACATAAGAGCAATACGAAATATTTGACACCTAACCAATCCCATAATGACAACAGAAAGTTAAAAACACCATTATCCCAATGAATCAAGATCATTTTAATAGTACATCCAACACACAAAAAATAAAATACTTTCCAATCTCACACTTTATATCAATAAGACATTATATCCAGTCCATTCAGATCATTTGAATTTGGTCCACCAAGTTAAGACCTATTAAACACACCCACACTTACCAAATTCCCATTCCAAAAATGATTCTATCAATGCTTAAGCAACACATAGGCAATACACTTAATAGATTAAGCATTTACACACTCACAACTATCTACTCCAACATTTCACACAAGGTTCAATTCATCACAACATCCTTCAAGGCACACCAACCCTAGGTCTTTTTAAGTTTATATCAAAATATCATCAAATGTTTTTGAAATAATTCATGGTTAAACACATACACATTCATCTACAGCATAACTCACCACCATAGTGCATTAAGATTAACCAATAAAATACCAAATTGAAGAAGAATTGAATCAAGTTACTGTAGATGGAAAAACAAGCCAAAACACTAGGAAATAGTGTCCTTGCAAGAATCTTGATCGGAAAATGACATGGGGAGCCAGGGTTTTGATTGGAAAAGTTATGTGGATGATAAAAGAGTGTTTTTTTTTGTCATTTTAGTGCTTGCAAAATGGAGTTTGGGGGTCAAATTTTATTTTGACCCCCTTTTAAATGAAACTAGGTCAGACTTTTAAAACTGCTGATCAAGGCTATGAGACAGCGACTATGAGTCATAGGGTGTCCTACGACTCATAGGTGCCGGTCTCAAAGTAGACCCAACACTTGCAAAAATTTTAGGGATAGTACTTGGGCACTACAAACCCCTCTTATGACTCGAAGAAGACTCTAAGAATCATAAAATTGGCTCGTAGTGTATATGCCAACTTCTTATACTCACTGACGAGGCATGACTATGAGTCGTAGTGGTTATTACGAATTATAGGCCTACTCATAGAGGCTGCTTTAAGTGCTATTTTCTATCTTTGTTAACTCTTAGATTTCCACCTGCAAACCAAGTGTCAAAACACAACAATTTTCAAAATATTACCACTGCATTAATGTCTTTCAGCTAAAAACACACTCATATCTTCTAACTAAGAATCTCAATCAACCAAGACCACTTAAAACAAACCAACAGTTATCAGCAATGCTTGGGTTTCCTCCCAAGAAGCACCTTGTTTAACATCATGGCTCGACTTTGGCATCGTCCTTTATCAACTATAATCAAGGGTCCATACCTCACTCTTGAACTCATACGGGTGCTTCACGGATTTGCGAATATCGAATATGACCTCTATATCATTGACCCTAAACTGCACTTGTCCTGAATCTCTATCTAGTAGGGCTCTCCCAGTGGCTAGAAATGGTCTCCCCAAGATGATGGGCACCTCAAAATTAACTTCACTCTCATTTTTGGACAAGGCATTTAGTCGTAGTTGCACTACATTATTGTATTCTTGTGAGAACTCTTAGCTCAAAGTGCATTTTTTGGTCACCAAATCCTTCATATAATTGGCATACCCGGGCATTTTCTCCAAGGCCCCTAGAAGGGTAATGTTGATGGAGAGTTGCTTTAACATAGAGAGGAAGTTTTTGAATTTACCCTCCTCTTCCATTTTCTTAAGCCTTTGAGATAAAGGAGGAGGGGATTGAGGAATTGATTTCATTTTCTAATGCTCTGTGACCTCTTTTTGTTGCATCCCAACAATTTTCGGACCTTCTCCCTTAACCACGACTTCACCACGAAGACCCTTATCATCAACTTCATCCACAAGTACCAGCATAGGGGGATATATGGTGCTCTTTCCATCGGGTCATGACCTCCATACAAGGCCCTTCATTTTTAGGATTTTGAACCGTATTGCTTAGTAAGGTTCCTCTTTGTTATTGGTTCAACTATGAAGAAACTTGTCCTTGTTGTTCGAGTTGCTTAATTTCCACAAAGTGAGACTCAATTTTCTGATTAATACCTGAATATCTATCTTCATTCCTTTCAAAGTGTCATCATAATGGTCAGCTTGCTTCAATAACTTTTCGAACATCTCTTCAATCCTTGAGTTACTTGACTCGACATCACTGTTCTGAGGCGGCACATAAGGACCATTCTTATGGCCCTCTCTTCTTCCCCATTCGGCATCGGGCACTCTCTCTCTCTCATACTATCTGCCCCGATTGTCTCTATACACCCCATCATAGTTGAAATTCTGACCTTGATTCCTGGACCTTTGCTTCTAATAGTCCGAATTGGACCCTTGGGGGTTGTTCCAAAAATTCGCCACTTGGTTTCTTATGTAACATGCATCTTCATCAAAGAATGGATCATCATAAATTGGAGTCTTTGGAGGTTGATGGCTTACCTCTTGAACAGTTGCTTGGTTTTGCTTCAAGACCCGGACCATGCTTACGCGAAGTTGAGCAAGTTGTTCTATGATCTGTTCGTTTACCTTTGGTTGCTCATTGTTGGTGTTGACTACACAACAAGTCTTCATCGCACCTTGCTCTCACTGATCCCATGCTCTGTTTGTTTGAACCACTTGATCTATCTTTGCGGCTACTAATGTAAGAGGTTGGTCAAGGAATATGCCACCCATGTTGTGTCGGCGTAAGCTTGAATATTTTCATCAAGCACCCGATAGAAAATCTCAACCAAGAAATGATCAATAATCTTGTGATCGGGGACCATCCTCAAGCATTTAGTAAACATCTCCTATGTTGTGATAATAGAGTAACCCAACAATTTCTCAAATTTGTTGATTTGGTCCTTGAGCTTCAAGTTCTTAGATCTTGGAAAATATCTTTCAAGGAATACTTTTTGAAGCTTAGGCCAACTTGTAATAGTTCCCGAAGGAAGCTCAGACAGCCATATAGCTGCATTGCCAGTTAATGATAGTGGAAACACTCTTAAAACAATAGCATCTAGAGGAAGGTTTTGTGTCCCTATGAGACTCTTGCAAACAAACACCACATTTTGAAGATGAGGATGGGGATCCTCCGAAGGTATCCCTGTGAATAGTCTGTGGTTTTGGAGCATTTGGAGTAATCCAATCGATATAGTGAACTTAGTATATGCCAGTAAAGGAGGCAGTACTATAGCACCGGTAACATCCATAACTATAGGTTCGATCAATATTGATTCCATCCATAATCATTTTCATTGAAGTCCCTAAGTTGTGGCATATTACCCTTTGGTTGTGGATTCTCTTTTCTACCTATATCCTCCTCAACCTCGATATCCTTATTCACTTGAGCCATTCTTCATGGTAGTCGATGGATCTCCAAATTAAGTGGAGCTAAGGGATTGCTTTTGCTCCTTGTGTTGGGAATACAATAGTTGTATTGCCTGGAAATGACACCATAATTTTTGATGATGTTCACGCTTCATTAAGAAAGTGGTCGCTGTCAGCAATTGACCTAATTAAAGGTTAGGGTCAAATCCACAGGGAATATGATGCTTAACTATAAAAATTCACTACTAATCCTTTCAGGCATAAATAACTAAAATCTCTAAATCGGAGAGGGGGAGCGTTTGTGGTTTCAAAAAACACTAAACTAAAACCAAGGAAACACTCAATTTTGGGGATTACTTGGGAATTGTATTCACCATGGTTCGTTGCCTCGATTACCCTAGGTAACATAACTACAATTGGAAATTCGCATGCAGGAAGGTAACTTATGTTCTTCTAGCCCTCTTGTGAAGGTGAAGGTCGAATATCACTATGGGGCTTGGTCGACCACCATGGCGTGCCAACTAACTCTTACCAATCGTCACAGTCAACCTTCTCTTGGTCAGACTTGGTTGATTAGATGAGAATAGATCAATCGAATCCTATCATGTACTTCCCTTTTCCTATTCGTCACCACCTTGGTCGGGCTAGTGATAGTAATGAAGGGAAATAGAAAATACATGAAAACCCTAATTGTAGAAATGCGATAAACATAGGTCATTTCAAATCAACTATGCATGATTCCCACATCACCAAGTTATGGGTTCTTAGCTACTCATAGATAAGGAAAGAGAAACGAAAATGCAAATAAATGACAGAGTTGAGAGTTTTACCAAAAGTAAATAAAGATTATAGACACCACAAGTTGCAAACTCAAAAGCTTGATTGATCAACAATGAGTACAAAGCAGTATTTGCAATCCCAAAAGTTAGTTTTCAAAGAGAAAATAATAAACTAATCTAAAACCCTAAAATATTCTTAAGAGAATATTCATAGGCAAGGTCTCTCTTCTAAAATCTGGAATCTCTCTATAGAAACCAAACTAAATTGTAGTTAAAGTGTTTACAAATAAACCCTATAAATAACACAGAAAAGATAGTTGGCAGCTTGTACACCATGTAGGTATGACTTGTAGACGGGGTCTCGTATCAAGTTCTTGGCATGTTGTACTGAACTGTTACTACCCACAAGTACAAGATGTTGCTTAAGCTATGAATCATATATTTCTCTCGTAGTCTTGGCCTTTAGTTTTTGGTCCAACATTTTGGTTCTCTGATTCCTGCCATGAGTCCACCTATACGAGCCGTGGTGAGAACTACGACTCCTAAGATGGCTCGTAGGGGTGACCTCTACTTAGCAAATTTCTGAATTTTTGGTCTCTTATTCTTGCTATGACACACCTTACGACTCATGAGCTTGGGCTACGAATCATAGGTGAGCTCGTATGTTCTATGATTCAGCAAAATCTGTAACTTTTCTTCAAAAGTTATGTCAACCTAACTTTTCTACAAAAACAACACAAAATACGTAAAAATCATAAAAAGTTGCATTAAGAACTCACAAAATCCATTGTTTTAGGTATAGAATGTGTTGTATTTTGATACCACATCAACACTTTGGTCAAAAACCAGGACAATTTTAATAGTAGTGCGTATCGCGGAAGGAACGCACACTTACACTTTTTTTCAGCTTACTTTGAAAATATGGATTTTTCTACGATTGCTTTATAATTTTGGCTAGACCCATCCCCCAGTCAATTTTGCCCACTGAACAAGAATATGAAGTCAGATTTTTAAAATAATACATGGATTTTTAGATATATAGAAGTTACGATTTTGGAAAATTCTGAGGCACATTTTTGGGCACATTTTAGGTTGTTTTAGTATCTCCTCCTTGAAAACATTAATCCCCGAATGTGAAAGAAACATACATGAGAAGAGTGATCATAAAAAAATTAGCCCCAACAAGAATGCAATGTCACATTTAAAACACCATTTTCAAAATCTCAATATAAGTGTAAAATCATCATAATCGTGCCAACTTAAACATGAATGCATATGAGTGACATGGGCGCAAAACATAAGACTTGCAATCACATAAAGCACTTGATATGTCATTATACGCATGAACAGAATGAAAGAAATATGCATATTGCTTCTCCATGCCCGTATTGGCTCCTCGAGAAACACATATGAATAGACGACTCTTCCAAAGGACCTTGATAAACACTACATCATGCTCAATCAACTTCTCTACTCATCCGTCCAACACCTCCACCGGGACCTCCTTCTAAGACAACTCATCCTCCACCTTGCCCATAATTCACAATGTTCTATAGCACTAGAGTCACCAACACATCCCCTCAACCTAGAAGCATGACAAACTGGATAAACAATACCCCTACCATAGGGAATTCCCATATTTATGCAACCTTACCAACCTCCCTCTACACTCTATAAGGACTCACAATCCTTAACTCAATTGTCAACCTTAAATCCACCTAATCCACTCAGAACCATAATCACTATCTCCTCCTTAGAAGACAACCTCCACTCTGTCATCTTCCCATCCATAACTTCAAACTCTAATAAGGTGGAATCGAGGCCTTGCCTAATCTAGACCTCTTAACCCAAGAAGATTTGGAACTCACGAATGCTATGCCACCATGCTCAACTTCCCTCAACCTAACTTCCAATCTAACCAATCGATGGACCCCAGTGGTCTCCTCTTTGCCACCATCAACCATACATGCTATGTTACCTAGAGTACCGACCGCAACATTAGCCTTTCTGGGGAAAAAAATAATGCATATTCATTCATAATCCTTAAGGAATTCTAACCACTTTCTTGCTATCCACAATGCGCACCTATCATATATAGCAAACAACCTCTCATTCTCCAAGACTTGCAACACTACCCCTAAATGATTCACAAGCTCTAAACAAATCAATACTCCATCAGTAGAGACCACCACAAACATATCATGTTAGGGTTTTAAGACCTTATTCAAGAAACCCAGAAACACCACCGGTGCATAAGTCAACCAAACAACTCCATCTATATTAATAATGCTCACTCCTAGTCCGAAAAGACACTTAGGGATATCACCTACCCTCATTCTCACTCAAGAACAAAACCTGAACCTCAAATCAACCTTAGAGATGTAACTAACCCAATGTAGTTGACCAAATAGATCTACCAACCTTAACTTTCACAATACAACCTTACGGGTTCTACACTCATCGAAAGCATTCTATACAAGTAGCCAAACCACCCCAAGACCTCCAACACCCCAAACTATCTCCAACTAAAATCACAAGATAAGGCTTTATGCAACAATAACATGGGCAACCCTTATTGACCCCTTCTAGCTACAATAGACTCGCGTAACCATCCCAGTCACACATATAAATACTATTAGCATAAAGGAATAACAAAAGGAATAGCAACTACTAGACCGATCAAATCACCTTAATTAAAATGCCGATCACAACATTGGCATTACTTAGGGTCAAACATGTCATAGGAGAAGAAATAGAAGATAACCTATTCACAACCTCTGGTATTAGCCTGCTAAGCCCAAGAACCTCCTAATATTCGATGTGTTCAAAGGTCTAGGCCAATCTCTAATCACCTTCATCTTACTAGGATCCACTTTAATGCCATCACCAGGCACCACACGACCTAGGAAGGCAACCTCCTACAACCAAACTTCCACTTTTCCAATTTAACATCCAACTTTCTTCTTTCAATATTGTAGTACTACCCTCAAATGACTCACACACACTACCTCATTAGCGAAATGAACCATCATATCATCACCAAACCACCATAAGACTAATAGATTAGGGACTAAAGATCTTATTCATGAGGCTTGTAGGCATAATCGGTGCACTAGTCAAATTAAAAGACACTACCCAAAAATCAAAATATGATAAAGGAACATTCAAGGCCTTGTCTACCACTAACAACAATTCTAGAAACAAAACAACTTAGGTTCAACACCTCCAATTCTCACAAGATGGTAAATGCAACCCTAGAGGCCAATTGTACCTTAAGACATGAGATGCACCTACCTCTCTTGCTATCACTTAACAACCTCCCACTCAAAGATGGGCTCATTAGGGAATCGAGATCTAACTCTACGGGTCCTACCATCCATGAAGACACAATATGCATGCAACCATTTCATCCCTAGTTTGACATCAAAATCCACACGCCAACTCCAACAAGCCACAAAACAACCATATGCTCAACAAAATGATAGACACCAAAAGGTCCACATAGCAACATGGGCACACAAGAAGTTCCACTAGCAACCAAAAGGAATAGAGAAGAAATAGTGGCACACCGGGCCTATTAATGATGCACATCAAAGCTAAGGGAGCTTTAACTTAGCAGTAATAATAGCGGACATGTCATCCCCTCCTTGAGCCACATGATCAACATGACCATCTCAATCCAAAAGTCGACCACCCTTACACCCCCTTGAACAAATGGACAATCCACTAGCTTCTAACCTACTTTGATACATCCAAAGCAAGCACTAGTGTTCCTGTAACATGGGCCACCTTGATTCTTTCCATACCCTCGATACATGGGATTAGTCATCTTACCATTACCTCCTTTCAGTTGAGTAAGAGGAAAACCACTAACTTCGTCCCAAATCCACCACAACCCAAGCAAGCATTAGACTTCTTCAAACTTAGGTCACCATGACGCTCCCCACACTTTCGGTATTTAGGCCTTTCCACCCCTTCATCACCTCTTTTACCCCTTTAACACTTACGAGGACACTCCTTTTTTGTATGACCCATCTCCCCACAACCATAACAGGCATTAGTACCTTTCAAATATGGTCTATCATAGCCTCTATCATATTTTGGGCACCTAGCATAAGGCACCACACCACCTCTATCTCTTCCCTTGGAACTTTGGAACTTACCCTCAACACAGGCCCTCTTGGCCTCACTACCTTTTCCCCACCACTAAAAGTCTTAGGAGCACCCACTTGTTGATTGAGTTGAGTTTTCAATTTTGTCATTGCTATGGCCACCTATAGAGCATTACGAACCTCGATATTTGACATATTACCATCTTGAGTAGCCTAAAACATATCCTGAAATATAACGGTTAGGGATTAGCAATAAGTCTAGGAGACCTAAATCTATTACACGATATGGATCATGAAGAAGTGAAACATTTTTTTGAACTCCTCATAGCCTCATACTGATAGTTGTTGTGCACAATACAACCATGAATAAGACTCTAATCGACGCTATATGTTGGACTCTGAAGATCTGATAACCTAGTACTCTGAGAAAAAGTTTATCATGACCCAAGCCTAGACCCTAGACGTGACACGGAGAATGAGAAACCCGAAGGATCGCCAAACATGCCTCTTAACTTATCATTACATATCATTGGTCGTGGAAATATATAAAAGACATAGAAGTAAGAATAGGGGCAAAAGGGCTTTGGGGAAAGCTTGCATAACATCACAATCAAGATACAAAAAGTCAAAGCTCATTTAATAGATACATAACATGTCCAACAAACACCTCTACTACATAGATAAGAGCAGGGCCAGGACAAAGCAACCGGATTCACCCTTATAGTCAAAATAGAACATAATGAAGAGTGTCTCAATGTATAATATGAGAAACATAGATAAACATCCCCAGAATAGAGGACTCACCAAATAGCTTGAGTAGTACCAAACTAGCCACGTGGAGGAGAAGAATGATCATCTTGGGCACTGGTTCCAATATGGTAATATCATGTACGAAAGAGTATGCATTAGTACATTTGAATGTAATTAAGTATATAGGATGCAATGCAAAAAGAGATAGGCATCATAGTCAAAGCACATAACAATAAGCAATAGACATCATATAACAACATAGCATGCATGACCAATACTCAAGTAAAACATGTTTAAGTAACTCATGCTTATATAGGATATCATATGTGTAGAAGTGACTAAGCTAGATTTGTAAAGTACAAACCTCTTAGTAGATTGATGATGATCTCACCCTATCACCCTTGTGGTGTGGTACAAACCCCTCACATGGTTAATGATAATCTCACCTTATCACCCTGGTGGCAAAGTATAAATCCATCACATTGTAAGTGATAATATCACCCTATCACCCTTGTGGCGATGTACAAACCCCTCATATGGTTGATAAGTACAAACCTCCATCTAGGTTATCAAGGCACTAGCCCCTTGATTGGCTATCAAGGTACTAATCCCCCAAAAGGTTATCCGGTCTCTTAGTCCCCCCGGATCGGGCATGGTCTAATGCAACATTTTATATAAAATATATCATATAAATAAACTCTTTTTATCATCATAACATCAATCATATAATATCTCATGCTTTGGACCTTCAACTCCCCAAGAAATCATAATCGGACATTTTATCAAACACTTAGAGGGTGTGCAATGCTAGTGTAAACCCATGCAATTCCAGAGTGAAAGCATGCAAGAAAAATCAATACAAAGCCATCAATAGATACTTGGTAACACCCTCAAGCAATATACATCAAGACCCATCATTAATTCTCACCATAGACCTTAGATTCATAGCTTAAAACATAGTAAAAATGTCAAAATATCATAGACAAAACATAGTGTGTAGTGATTTTCATAATAGATAAGACCCATGAGTCAATCAACTTTAAATCATGCAATTTTTGAGTAAGAGAGCTTGGGCATCATGGGTGAAAGGAACCCATGAAGGAAACCCATATACTATGACTTTAGAGAGCCCTTGAAAAAGATTGGAGATGGAGACTTGAAGCTTGAATGAAATCCTTGATGAAATCATTACGATTTGTCTTGAGTATTGGGAGTTGAATTTAGGGTGGAATATGATTCTAAGAGTTTGAGAGGAGTATATGTTTTATGTATCTTGATATGATCTGTGTGTTATGTATATATAATGTCATGGGATGGTAGTTGTTGTATTGAGTGTTGTGTCGACTGTAGTTGTTATATTAGCTTAATTCTTACATCATATGACCATGAAAGTGTCTGAAATGAGTTGGTTGAAGCTAGGAACATGTGAAAGGTATGTACACAAAGCCCGACTCTTGCTTGTATGTGTGTGTGATCTGAGGCTACTGGAATATACTAGCTATTAAGGTTGATCATGATTATATGCTATCCTATGCACTGAATGTAGTATATATATTTGGTTGGTATGTCTACACATTATGTGTCTATGATTATCTATATCTTTTTCAAGTACTTCTGCTAGAATTTCCTTATTAAACGTGATTTTATGTCTCCCTATCATTTATATGATCCTATATCCTGCTGTTAGCTATTATGTTCTTGTGCCACTGATTTGTGATTGGAGAGATACACCATGTTCTGTAACGGTTATAGTTTCCCTTCAACGGGTGCTTTGTAAGTTGTGATACAAGATGTGTTACTACTGAGCCATTGGTAGCTTAGAGATGAGAGTGTGACCCTATAAGAGAGGGCTAGGTCTTATACTATGAGTTTCCCGGGATTGTCTTTGACGCGACACTAACTATGTGCCTTAGTCTTGGGACTAGCACCTTGATTAAAGAAAGACACATTATCTGTGGGGTGGCACATAG
This sequence comes from Solanum ossicruentum, assembly GCA_025774065.1. Lineage (NCBI taxonomy): Eukaryota > Viridiplantae > Streptophyta > Magnoliopsida > Solanales > Solanaceae > Solanum > Solanum ossicruentum. The sequence continues at coordinate 77,975 of JAOTQR010124326.1, forward strand.
TCGCCTCAGGCAAAATCCTTAATAGTAGTTGGGTGATGTAATATCAAAATACAACACATTTGATGAAAAAAACATAGGATTTTGTGTGTTCACAATGCGACATTTATGGTTTTTATGTGTTTTTGTGCTTAGTTGTTACAGGAAATTAGGTTAGCATGATATTTGGGAAAATTGTAGACTTTTCTAGTTTTTTTTTATGGTTTATGAGACTCTCTACGAGTCATAGAATAGGTTTTATGGAAAATTTGAAATTCAGCCAGACAAGACCTCTTTACGTGTCATAGATTACCTTATGAGTCGTATAGAGTTATTTCGTGAAGAGTTCTACTAAGATCCATGGAAGGACCAGTTGATGCAGATGAAGTTTACAAGAGCACAATACAAGCCATAAATTAGTCTATGATTAATAAAGTGGATCCGTAGAGGTGAAGTCCAAGATCTCAAGAGGTGAACACAAAACCCTGAGTATGACTCGCAAGTCAGTTTAGGAGTCGTAAAGGTCTCTCATAGAATGATGTCGACCAATTTTTCTATTTTTAGGACTTATTAGCAAATACTATAAACAGTAATATTAGGTTATTATTCAGAAAGTACAATAGAGAGGACTCCAGTAGAGTACTCTTTAGGGTTATGTACTTGGATAATCAATGTTGGGGAGGAGATTACACTTATGGATTCATTGTACCTCTAAATCTTGTGATTCTCAATATATTTTGTATTTTCTTTTTTTTTTAACTCAATATGGTAAGTGATTAATTAGGTTTTCTTTGTTCATGATTTCTTCAAATACCCATAGCATGAGTAGCTAAATCCACAACTTGGGGTCATGGGAACCATGAAGATCTAACCAAATAAACCTTGATAATTTGCAATTCTTGGAATGAGTATTTGCATGTATTAATCAATTCTCTTCATTTTGCATATTTTCTAGTGGTGGATAACATTAGAACTTGCCTAGTTTTATCTTCCCAGTCCATGTTTAAATAAATAGGAAAAGAGATTGATTAACATGATTCGATGATGTATTCTCGTCTAATCAATTGAAGTAGACCAAAGAGAGGTTGACTGAGACTATGGGTAATTGTTAGTATTGCACACTATGGCGATCGGTTAAGTCACACAGTGAAATTCGCCTCTCACCTTTGACCAAAGGGCTTAATGAACTTAAATTACCATCCTACATGCTATACTGAAGTCGAGAATTGGGTTATCAAGGGATATTGAGTAGGTGAATCATGACAAACACAATTCCCAAGATGCTCTCCATTATTGATTGTCTTTTGCTTTAGTTAGTTTAGTTTAATTTCTTACTGAACATTGCAAACCGCCCCCATTGGGGAATTGAGTTGTTAATTACTAGACTTGCGTATTGGTGAATTGGTTGTGATTCTTCATATTATCTGTGGGATTCAACCCTAACTTTTGTTAGGTTTTATATTTGACAATGATTGTTTTATCCTACAAAAAAGGTGTAACTTGGGCGTCATCATTGGGCTGCGATATGATTCTGGGTAGGTGGAGTCCTTCTGAGTATCTAGCCCCTTGAGACTTAGTTGAGGTTCTACCAATGTTGTAGTATTAGTTCCTTTACATAGGAAAGGACTGGGGAAGGGTTGAATATGAGCTAGTGCCTGGGGAAGGCATGCGCAGTTACTTCGATTAAAGTACTGTCTGTTGCTAAAGAGATATGTGGATTGGGAGATATTGTATTTATTCTCTATCGTACAACGACTTGATTATGCGCATACTATAATTCTACTGGGCCTATATGTCAGGGGCACCTATAGTACCCCAGTTATTATTGCACTTTTATTTCCATTACCTACGGTGGGATAGATTGTAGCATGGTTGCCTGCTAAGCCCGATTCTATGCATATTAGTTAGGTATAACCATTGTTATACTGAGGTTAGCTGCTACTCTGAGTTCCATGCATACCTCGGGAATGAGTTGGTTATTATGACTTGGGATAGATGATATGATTGGGGGATCTGAATCCAGTTAGACTAGAGAGAGGGAGAATTTTATGATGTTATGCTCTGAGACCTAGATCGCGCACCCTATTGTTCAAGTCTCTAGTTTTCATGTCCGAGTGTCTAGACTCGAGTGATGCTCTCTTGGTCCTAGTGTCTGCTGGTCATGTCCGAGTCTTTGACATTGGGGTATCGATTCTAAAGGGGTCTAAGCAATTGTCGTTTCATTGGGTCTGAGGTGCTATTGACTACACTTTTGGGGTCAAATGCTTTTAATTTATATTTTGGGGGAGAGGACTCCATTGATTACATTTGGGGGAGAGGCCCCATGATTAATATTCTGAGTTAAGACACACTGTTGTTTATGACAGATTCATTCTCTTGCAGGGGATACATCCAAGTGTTACATTTATGGTCAAACCACTTGGCCCTTGCTAACTTCCTGACAGGAAGCTAGGTTGAAAGACCCAGGGGTTAGAGTCCTCGGGTGATATTAGGGGTTCGAGTCCTCGTGTAAAACTATTTCTGATGGGTCGAGGACCCAATTATTATTTTGATGGTGGGGGTAGGGGGCTCGATTACTTACCCATGGATCCACTCATCTATTCACACCCTGATTATGCATGGATGCACCTCCGCAGCTTATAGAGGCTCAGGGAACGCTCAGGCTTAGATACTAGGGCCTTACACCAATCGCAGGCAAAAATTGGAGTTCAGACAATCCTAAAACAACAAAAAAGTTATTAAGGAATGATTGGAAAGAGAGAGGGTGAGGTGGTAGCTTCTGGAGGCTGATTGTGGTGTTGTCAGGGGCTTCCACATGTTAGGGATGTGTCACTAGGTCCTTTCGCTATATTTATATGTATATACCGCTATTTTGAGCTCATCTTCCATCAATTTGAGCGATTCAAAGGCTATGTGACTAGATATTTTGCAAGGAATGTCATGGTGAAGTTTGATTCGGGATTTGACATGTATTTCAAGATAAATGCCTTCTTTTTTATTGATATATCAAGAATGAGTGAAAACTTTATATCGCAATATTTTGGTCATTTCTTAACAAAATTAAGTAATATTTGTATCTAAATTGTTCTATATTTCGAGGGGGACATTATGGCATGCTGGTTCACTAATTTTGTCCGATGTTTGAGAATTTTGGCCGAGAAAATTTTTAAAAGAATATTTTCCCAGTAAAGTTCTTAAATTCATTTTTGGGCCTTTTCTTGGTCTTCTAGGGTCCGTTTTGGGCCGAATTTCTAGTTATAGACTCAAGGTTATGTGGGTATTATTTATGGGGATTAGTTTGGTATTTCGAGCGTGGTCCTTGATTTTTCCCATTTTAGTCTTAATTGATATAATTTCACTAGTTTCTTGAGAGTTACAACCAAATAAGTCGTAATGATCTTGTGACTTATGTTTGAATAGCTTAGCAGCATTGATAAGCGATATGGAGGGAAATTGCTTGTTTAGAATGACTCAGAGCAACATAAATTGGATGCGAGGTAGGCTTCTCTCTAAACCCTAGATTGAGCTGAAATGATTATATATTTGTGTTTGAATGTGTAGTAGTGTACTGGTTATAGATTGAGTTATGGAGTATATGTTCTATGTGGATAGATGTGATATGTGTGATGTGTATATATAATGTTACAGGATGGTAGTTATTATATTGAGGGTTGTGTCGGTTGTAGTTTCTATATTATCTGGATTCTAAAAGGAGTTGGTTGGAGCTAGGAACATGTGACAAGTATGTACACTGAGCTTGACACTTCCTTGTATGTGTGTGTGGTCTGAGGCTACTGGAATATACTAGCTATTGAGGTTGATCGTAATCACAGGCTATCCTATGCACTGAATCTAGTATCTATATCTTGTTGCTATGTATACACATGATGTGGCTATGGTTATTTATAACTTTTCTAAACACTTCTGCTAGAATTTCCTGATTAAATAACATTATATGTTGCCTTGTGGTTTATATGATCCTACATTCTACTATTAGTTGTTATGTACTGATGCCACTGATATGTGATTGGAGAGACACAACATGTTTTGGGAATTTCTAATATGTGATACAAGATATGTTACTACTAAGCCATTGAGAGCTTAGAGACAGAGTATTACCCTGTTAGTGAGGGGTATGTTTCATACTACGAGCTTCTCGGGATTGTCTTTGACATGATACTAACTATGTACTTTAGTTTTGGGAACTAACACCTTGTTTAAAGAAAGACACATTATCTGTGGGCCGACACATAGTTGCCTTGGTAAAAATCCTTAATAGTAGCTAGGTGTGATATTATTCTGGGTAGGTGACATCCTTCTGAGTATCTAGCCTCTTGAGCATTAGTTAAGGTTATACCAATGCTACCCTATGTGTTGCTTTACAATGGAAAGGATCGAGTAAGGGTCGAATATAAGCTAGTGCCTAGGGAAGGCATGTCTATTAACTTGACTTGTACCTGTATGAGTGTGTATTGTATGCTGCTACAGAGATATGCAGACTGGGAGATTATGCATCGATTCTATGTCATACGGTGACTTGATTATGAGCATACTATGTTTCTTCTAGGCCTATGTATTAAGGGCACCTACAATACCCCTGTTATCTGTACTTTTATTTCCATTACCTACACTAGGCTACATGATAGCATGGTTGCCTGCTAAGCCCGATCGATACTGATTATTGAGGACTACCCATTGTTTTACTAAAGTTAGCTGCTTCTTTGAGTTCCTTGCATACCTTTGGAATGAGTTGGTTTATTATGACTTGGAAGAGATGCTATGCTTAGGGGATCCAGATCCGATTAGACTGGAAAGATAGATATTTTTCTGATGTTACTCTCTGAGACCTAGACGACGCACCCTATTATTCAAGTCTTTGGTGGTCATATCCGATGTCTAGACCCGAGTGACAGTCCCCATGGTCATAGTCTCTGGTGGTCACGTCCGAGAGTCCGAGATCAGGGTGTCGACTCTAAAATGGTTTGAGCAATTACCGTTACATTGAACCTAGTGCCCCATTGACTAAACTTTGGGAGCTAGGTACTATTGATTGATAATTTGGGTCAAGGACTCGTTCACTACATTTGGGATCGACACCCCATGATTGATATTTTTAGTTGAAACACACTATTGTTTATGATAGGGGATTTTTATCTCCCACAGGGGATAAGTCCCACAGTTACATTTATAGTCAGACTACTTGGCCTGGATGTCTACATGACTGGAGGCTAGGTCAAAAGACCTAGGGGTTAGAGTCACCGTGTGATATTAGGGATTCGAGTCCCCGTATGTCACTACTTCTGATAGATTGGGGATCCGATTAATGTTGTGATGTTAGGGGCCGAGGGCCCGATTGTTTACCCATGGATTTCACACCCTGATTGTGCATATGTGTACCTCCTGGGCTTATAGGAGCTCAGGGGCTATTCAGGCTTAGTTCTAGGTCCTTACCCCCAAGCATAGTTAACCGTTGTTCTGATGATGTGGAGAGCTGGGCTCTACGATGGTTCTGTGGGATTCTGTGATTATTCTAAGGGATTTTGTTATTATCTGTCGGCATGATTATTATGCGCGGATGTACCTTTTAGGCTTATGGGGGACCAGTTGGGCTACTGGCATAAATACTAGGGCCTTGCACCCAAGCACAACACTATGCCTCAGTTGGGGATAGTTAAGGTATTAGCCTGCACAGTCTTCGTTAATTAGTGTCGATGATTAGTACTTGGGTTGGTTTAGGTTATCATTGTTCTTCATTTCAATTGGTTCCATTATGGTTTGGGGGATTCCAGAAAATCCTATGGCTTGATCTGAGTTCATCTTGCTATATTACCACAATTTTTTATATATTAGGACTTTATTTAAGATCAATATTTCACTCGGTTGTCTGATGATGCCCACTGGGTGCCTTTTATTATACTCACCCCTACCTTTGCACCATCCCATGGTGCATGTCCAAGTACAGGTTGTGATCACTAAGTTGGGAAACTTTTGGAGCGTTTGGGAGACTTTTGGTGAGCACTGGTAGTTCTAGCTTTTTCACAGTCTCCTTTCTCTTGATGGCATCTTTTGCATCCAGACATCGGCCTTGTATAGTAGACTTTGGTATTTGTAGGTACACTCCTCGTTTTGTATATTTCTTAAGATTATTGATATATCTATACGATATGTCCTGACATCTATTGTACCTCTGTACAGTTGACTTCCTAATTCTGGGTAGGTTTCAACGTATATATTATTGTGGTATTGATTTGGTTTGGCCTAGAAAGTTAGGGCAGGTACCCTCGGATTGGGAATTGGCTTGCCTGTAGATGGGACCAGTAGACTTCATCATAACTACGACCGAGTCGTGACATGTTGCATGCAGGGCTAGTGGATGAGGTGCGATAAATATTTGTTCCAGATGCAGATTACACCATTGGAATTCAAAGGTCCATTGGTATCGGTGAAATGGACTAGTATTTGAGAGAAAAAAAAATTTAGAAAAAGATGATGAATTGAAGAAGTTGATTCTTCAATCATCAATTGAAGATATCAAGAGTAATACTTGCACACTTGTTGATAACCAACTTGGCAATAAAAAGCGATTAATAGTTGAGAAAATGTGGTTGGTTCATCGTATCAATGCTACTAGAGCTTTCAATGAGGCCAGAAAAGATGGTGACGACAAAGCCTGAAGTAGAAAAAGACACAGTGTCATCCTGAAGTTTCCTGTATGTGGGACCAGTAGACGTCATCATGACCAGGATCGGGTCATGACATATTGCATGTAGGGCTAGTCGATGAGGTACAACAAATATTTGTTCCAGATGCAGATTATACCATAGGAATTAGAAGGTCCATTGGTGTTGCTGAAATTGACCAGTACTTGAGAGAAGGAAAAAATATAGACAAGGATGATGAATTGAAGAAGTTGATTCTTCAATCATCAATTGAAGATATCAAGAGTAATACTTGCATATTTGTCAATAACCAACTTGAAAATATAAAGTAATTAATAGTTGAAACATTGTGGTTGATGCATCGTATTGTAGCTACTGGAGCTTTCAATGAGGCCAAAAAAGATGGTGCCGAATGATGTGTTGAAACCATGCCTGCAAGCTGTGAAAATTTTTCTCAAAAATGGTGATTTTTGACATAACGATGAGTGGTAAAAGTGAATATTTGCAACTTCACTGTTGAAATCTAATTGGGCTGTATATATATACACACACTATCTCCTTTTCAAGACTTTTATGGGCATAACTATGTAATTAACTTTTATCAATGATTTCTTTACCGGCCTTTAAAAATATTTGTCAATTTAAATAATTGCCTACACATATTATCTTTTATCCCTATATAAATTATTGTCACTCTTCTTTTAATTAGGTTTTCCTTCTCTTTTGGCTCTGAGTAGCAAAAGGCTTAAAACAAGTTTATGTGTTCTTTGCAAAAGTTTAAGCTACAAATTACGTAGTATAGATAGTCAAGTCAATGTGCCCTTTTTAGGAGAACTATGTGTCTTACTGTATAATTAAGTATAGGAAAAAATATGTATGTACAAATCAATATCAAGGATAATTTACTATATGATTAAGAATATGCAATCTATTAATAACGATATCTGATGGTAATACACGTGTACCCTACTAATTTGATCTTTAATGTAAGGTCTGATCTGATGGGTAAGCAAAAGCATGCCCTATAAATTCGTGCTCTTGGAGTTGATTCATAACAATATAAACACATCTACTTTTATTTAAATTCAAAAGCTACGAGACAAGAGAGAAGGCTGAGAAAGTAGTAAGGTAGAAGAATATGGATAATCAGTACAAGAATGATTGACTAGATCATTTGATTCACTGCAGAAGAAGCCCTTAATTTCTAAGCTCATTTTGCATCGAAAATTGTTCTACGAGAAGCGCGAATCCATTTTGTTACAATATTTATTGGTGAACCATTGACTTGGTTTACGCGGTACTGATTCCCGGAAGACTTAACATCCCAGGGACACTACTTAAAAACTACCAAAAAGCAATGGATTGCATCTTGCCAAAAAGCGATGGACTAAAGGACGCAATCCGTCGCTTTTTCCTTTTAATTTATTTTAAAAATATTTAATAAATAAAAGCGACGAAAAGCGTCTACATGTCCGTCACTTTTATGGCAGAATTTTTTGCCAAATTTTTTAATTAATATATAATTATTTTATAACAAAGCGATGCCGTCCATCACAATATCTTTTTTTATAATTTTTTAAATTGTAAAAATTGGGATGGACAAAAAGACATTGTGTGTCGTAGTTTTAATTAAATTTATAAATTTTAATTTGTTTAAAAACATGACAGATAGTGTTGCCCAATCCATCTCAATTTAGGTCAATGATCAAAAAGTTTTTTAATGAAGGGCGATGGACAAAAAGATGTTGTCCGTCGCTCCTCACCTAGAATAAAAAATAAGGACCTTATTTAATTCATTTTCCACCTTTTCCAAACTCATTTTTCTCTCCAAACCCCTAACCCTTCTACACTTATTGGATCCTTAGGAATTCATGTGATGATTGATCACTGGGGATCTCCCCATTCACGTTTGTTGTCTCCCAAACCCTAAATTTCACTCCACCCGTCACCAACAAGAAAACTACCGCCACCATCCTTTTTCGCCCTCTCCCTCTTTCCATCACCTGGCCGGAAAATCCCCAACACTCCTCCAATAACCACCGCTGCTCCAACACACAAAAAACCATCCAAACTCCACCGGAATAGTAGCCCATTTCAGCCCAAACAACCTCCAAAAGACCATCTCATCGCGGAGGAAACAACAGCGACCAAAACCCCCTAAACCCCACCATAAACATGATAGAAAATAGCCCTAAACGCGCCCTTAAACCCCCATTTTTCACACTCATAAACCTCAACCTAGCAGTCACAAAACCACCATCGTCCTTCATGTTTCACTGATGGAATCAGCCCCTCACCAACCCGTTACAACATCATTCCTCATCTCTCTGTCAAGTACCACAAATGACCCTGCTTCAGCCACAAACAAGCCCCAAAATTGCACAACAAACCACCACAGAATAGCTGCGAGCTTCGAGTTACAGCTATGAGCTACCAGAAGATCAGATCCGGCCAGCAAACAACAACATAAGCAACCAAAACCACCTCTTCTGACCTCTCTTCCTTTGTTTGTATTTTTAGTACATATTTGCATTTACTTTTTGTTGAATAAATGATGTTATTCACTGCTAATTGTGCTGAGTATTTGTGGCTTTGCTATTGTCAATATATATTATTATTCTATTATTTGGTATTTCTAGAAATTATTTTATTCTAAGTGAATTTTTGAACTCTCCAGTGAATAGAAATTGGTTCCACTTGTGTATTCATTAAGCTTTGATTCCATTAAGTTGGTTTGTTGCTTTATTTTGTTACGCATCTTGTCCCTCATTATTTATTTCGATTAGTTTGTTATGTCATTTCTATTCACTCACTAGCTGTTGGTTATTTTATTCCATTGTTTACCATATTTGTTTATTTATTTATCTTGATTGATTTCATGCGATTTTTTGTATTAGAAAGAACATTCGTAAGCTTGGCCAGTGACAAATCTATCCGTCGGATTTTGTGGCCTCCCCATTTAAAAAATCAGAAAAAGTCATCTTATATCATATTTGTTACATGTTAACATTCAAGTTTTCTAGTTCAAATTCATTATTTGCTAAGTCATCTATTTGTCACTTTCTTCACTATTAGTTCCTTATCATAATTGTTATTATTTTATTTTGTATCATTTATTACTAACAGTTTTACTAAGTGTTTTACATGTACATGGAGTTAGTTTTTATTTACTTATTTATTTATTATTATGTATATTGTCGACGTTAAGAATTGAATTGAATTATTGTTGAAGTTAGAGTAAAAAATAGTTTTTAAGTAGAACTTAGATTTAATTTTTAACATGAACTTTGCGATTTTAGAACTTAGTTTGAATTTTAAATTGTGAATTTTGATTAGATTTATATTTAAAACTTGAACTATAGTATTTGTAGTTAAGTTAACTTTAGTAGTGTTTAACTTAAAGTTAGATTTAATTTGGGGAACTTGAATATTTTAATAAGATGTGAACTTGAAGTTGAATGGGATGTGAAATTTGAACTTTAATTAAGATTTCTTAAATTTGAAGTTCAGGATTTTTTATTTATGTAGAACTTAGATTTAGTTCCATTAGAACTTGAATTTATACTATTTTTGAAGTTGAACTTTATTTGTGAACTTTGAACTTGTATATAATGTAGAACTTGAACTTTGATTTAGGATTTGTTAAGATTATGACTGTAGTAGTGTTTAACTTGAACTTAGTTTAAAATTGGAACTTGAATTTTAAGTTGTGAACTTTAAAGTCGAATATAATATAAAAATTGAACGTTAGGATTTTTTTTAAAAGTTAAACTTAGATTTAATTTTGAAATTCAACTTTGATATTTTAGAACTTAGGTTGAATTTCAAGTTATGAATTTTGATTAGATATATTTAGAACTAGAACTATAGTAGTTGTGCTTAAGTTAAACTTTATAGTGTTTAAGTTAAAGTTAGATTTAATTTGGGGAACTTGAATATTTTAATGAGATGTAAACTTTGAAGTTGAATGTAACATAAAATTAGGATTTCTTAAGTTTGAATGAGATGTGAACTTAAAGTTAGGATATTTTAAAGTAAGGATTTCTTAAGTTTGAAGTTAAAGTTAAAGTTAGGATTTCTTAAAGTTAGGAATTCTTAAGTTGAATGAGATGTGAACTTAAAGTTAGAATTACTTAAGTTTGAAGTTTAGAATTTTTTATTTAAGTAGAACATAGATTTAGTTTCATTAGAACTTGAATTTAGACCATTTTAGAAGTTGAACTTTATTTGTTGCACGACCCAAGCCTAGGGTCTAGATGTGACACGGCTAATGGGAACCCGAAAGTACACAAACAAGCCTCTTAGCATATCAATAACATATTCTTAGTCGCAGAGGAAAAGTAAACAATAACAATAGATATATAAAATGGGAAGTGGGACTAAGGGAAGTCTTGAATATAAACAAAGCATAAGAGTCAAGCTCATAACACAATAAGATCATAATATCCAACATACACCTCTAACTTGGAATGGAGCGGGGGCCAAGACACTTTCCGGGATCACCTCACACTCTCAAATGTTCAACATAAAGAAGTCTTAAAATAGAAAGAAAAGTAGATAGTGTCCTCAAACATGAGGACTCACCAAGCTTGTCTTTGAAGTATCGCACTAGCCACGTCAATGATAGTGAAGAGGAGCTCCGATCCCTACATGGTGATCTGATGTACGCATAAAGTATGTGTTAGTATGTTTAAATGTACTAAGTATGTACGATGCAATGCAACAAGACATAAGCCAATATAGTTAAAATGCGTAGAAGTAGGCAATAGATAAGTGAGATCTCAATATGACATGCATGATCAATGTTTGAAGTAAAACATGTTTACAAACCATTCAACTTGCATAGAACATGATACCTATGTGGGAAGAGTCCTCAAACGACAAAGAATATGACCAAGCGAGCTACCACTTGAAATATCGATGATTTTCCCTTCTCGGTAAAGAGGTGGTCTACTTGCCAAGGTAAACCATACTTCACCTTATGAGAGCTCGTCCCATTTCGGAGATGTAACCACCTTTACGGGATCCTATCCTATTTCGGGGTGGATTTCATGATAAAGTGAACCAAATGGATCCACTAATATAGCTAGGTTAATAATCATAATCCTATGTTGGCACATAGTTTGAGGAAAGGAGTATGGACCCTTGAAGATAGTCCACGCTGACATCCAATCCATCAATGCTAATTCTATTCCCACGGAATACATAAAATAATCATACTTTAATCACTTGTAAGAAACATGAGATGTGTAGCTCTTAAATATACATGGCCTATAATGATGAGCGTAACTTGAAACATGAGAATATATCATAATCATACAAGAACCCTTGCTTTAACATGATTGGCTCATAAGAGGCAATTCTTGAAAATAGGGCTTTACTTCATACTTGCATAATTATAGATAATTTCATGAAGTCATAACATACTTGATAGCCCATATTCATCATGAAGTCACTTGACTTGTAATTAACTTGAGAATTCTTGACATGACATTTCATCGAACACTTGGTAGGCACATATGAGAACATGTTCAAATCATGCAAAATGCAAGAGTATGGGTCATGGAATAGTGAAATCAATGCATCTTAAATTCATGTAAATCAGCCAACCAACATCATGGTTAACACCATCATGGGTAACTTATAAATCATATCAAACCTTCATAATAACTCATAGATTTTATAACTTGAAGCATGTATAGTTTCAAAAGGCAAAAATCAATTCATAGTATAGGCTTACAATAGATATTCATACATAATCAACCATATTTGATAAAACCCCAACATATATCGTGCTCATATTTCATAATAATAGATAACCATAAGTAATACATCTTGAAATCATGCATTTTTCATAAAATAGGAAGACTGGGATCCATGGGTGAAAGAACCCCATGGATGAAACCCACATAACTAAATTTGGGGGATTCCTTGATGTAGACTTGAAGGAGACTTGAAGTTTGAATTGAATCCTTGAGATCCAAAATTAATCTTGAGACACTTGATTTGGATGAAATATTTGGTTAAGTCTTAGAGAGGTTTTTGAGAGGGTCTTGAGTGATACAGAGTTGAAAATGAATATGTAAAAGTGTTTCACACATAAGTGGGCATGGGGCTATGACCCAAGGCCCGGCCGTAATGAAAAATTAAGGAAAATAATACACTGGTCCTCGCCCTTAGCATAATATGGACCAGACGCGAAGTGCCCTCCAACACTAATCCGTGCCCCTAGCACATCGCTGCCAAGGCGCTGATGGCCATGGAAATGGTAAATTATCAAAAATTATTTTCTGTTATAGGTCCTCTAAACTCAGAGGTTATACCCATTTTCCACTCAATTTTTCCCCCTGATCACGAATATGAAGTCAGAGTTTTGATATCACACATGGACTTTGAAATATATGGAAACTATAATTATGGACATTTTTGAGGCATATTTTTTAGGCGTTTCAATATCTCCCCCTTGGGAGTTTTCATTCCCAGTTGTCAAAGAAACGTACATAAGAGAAGTAATCATGAAGATTTCAGCCCGACATGAATGCAACAAATGCATTTAAATATCATTTTCAAAAATCTCAACATGAATGTCGAAAAATCACCTTAAACTTGTCAACATAAACATGAATGCATGCAAAGTGACATAAGGGATGAAACTAAGACATGAAATAATATAGGGGACTTAAATTAGCACCTTGAGATTGAGTTGAGTGGAAGATATACGAGTATGACTTTCTCATGTCCTCCTTGGCTTCCCATGTGGTACTTTCAACTTATTAGTTCCTCCAAAGGACATTGATGGAAGCTACATATTTTTTTCTCAACCTCTTCACTTTCCTATCATAACTTGGTCACCCTGACCTCCTCATAAGTCACATTATCTCCTACAAAACCCATAATATCGAAAGGCACTATAGCACTTCGTTCACCCACATACTTTCTCAACATGGACACATGAAAGACCAGATGAACCATGTCCATCTCCATAGGAAACTCTTACTCATATGCAATCTTAACAATACTATTCAAAACTCTGTAAAGACCCATAAACATTGGGATTAATTCCCCCTTCTTGCCAAATTGGACCACACCCTTTATGGCTGAGACTTTCAAGTAAACCCAATCACCAGCCTTAAACTCAATATCACTTCTCCTCTTGGAGTAGCACTTTTGTCTACTTTGGGCTATTTTCAATCTTATCCGAATCAACCTCACCTTTTCCAAGGCTCCAATGACCAAATACGGGCCTAGCAAATCTATTTTGCCAACTTCGGACCACCCAACAAGGGATCTACAATGCCTAACATAAAGAGCTTCAAAGGGAGCCATATCAATGCTAAGCAAACTCAATGAGTGAAGGTGCTCATCGCAACTATCCTTAAACTCCAGCACACAAGCTCTAAGCATATCCTCAAGGGTTTGAATTATCCTCTCAGCTTGACCATCCGTTTGAGGATGAAAGGTCGTGCTAAGCTTAACCTTGGTTCCAAGAACTCTTTGGAAAGACTTCAAAATGTGAGAAGTAAATTAAGTACCGCGTTCTGAGATGATAGACAAAGGTACCCCATGCAATCTAACCAACTCAAGAATGTACAACTTGACATAATCTTCAACACCATAAGTAGTTATGACCAGTAGGAAGTGAGCCGACTTTGTCATTCTATCAACAATAACCCAAATAGAATCAAAATATTTCCTAGTCCTAGGCAACCCAACCACAAAATCCATGTTGATGTCTTCCCACTTCCAAGTAGGAATTTCTATATCTTGGGCTAGGCCACCCAACCTTTGATGTTAGACATTCACTTGTTGGCAATTATGAAATCCCGATATTAACTTGGCAATGTGTCTCTTATACCACCCCACCAATACAAATCCCTCAAGTCTCTATACATCTTTGTAGAACCTGGGTAAATGGAATAGGATGAATTATGGGCCTCCTTCAAGATCAATTCATTCAAACCATCCACATTTTTCACACGTAATCTACCTTGGTCCCTAAGGGCACCATCTTCCCCTTGAGGGAAAACCTACGCTTTAAAATCTCTCATCAAGGCCTTCAACACTAGCAAGGCGGGGTTAAGATCTTTTTTTTCCTTTACCTCCTCAATCAAAGAAGACTTAGAACCATCAACAACCATTACAACCCTATTATCAACTTCATCCAACCTAACACCCAGCCTAGCCAACCGGTGAACCTCTCTAGCCATCTCTTTTTCACTATTATCAAGATGAGTTAGACTACCCATAGAAACCTTACTTAAAGCATTAACCATAACATTAGCTTTGATGGGATGATAATGCACACTCATAAAATAATCTTTAAGGAGCTATAACCACCTTCTTTATCTCAAGTTAAGATCATTTTGAGTGAACACATATTGGAGACTCTTTTGGTCGGTTAACATATCAACAGAAACCCCATACAAGTAGTGACGCCAAATTTTCAAAACTAATACTGATTTCCAATTCAAGATCATGGGTGGGATGATTCTTCTCATGCACCTTATGTTGTCTAGAGGCATATGTTATCACCTTACAACATTGCATCAAACCACACCCAAAACCAATTCTTAAGTCATCATAATATATAACAAATCCTTCCAATCCTTCCGGTAGAGCCAAGATAGGATCAAGGACAAGCTTATCTTTTAATGTTTGGAAACTCTTTTCACGCTCATCGGTACACACAAATTTCTCCTTCTTTTGTGTCAAATTTGTCATAGGAGAATCAATAGAAAAGAAACTATTCACAAACCTCAGATAAAAAGCAGCAAAACCCAAGAAACTTCTAATGTCCGATGGAGTCAAAGATCTAGGTTAATTTCTAATCACCTCCATTTTCTTAGGATCCACCTTAATGAAATCATCTAACACCACATGCCCTAGAAAAGCAATCTCTTTCAATTAAAGCTCACATTTCTCAAACTTTGCATACAACCTCTCCTCTCTCAATATTTGCAACCACCCTCAAGTGATTCATATGCTCCTCTTCACTATTGGAATTAATCAAGCTATCATCAATAAAAACGACAACAAATAAGTCAAGGTAGGTTTTAAAGACCCTGCTCATGCGATCCATAAATAAAGTTAGTGCATTAATCAATCAAAAGGACATAACCACAAACTCAAAGTGCCCATACCTAGTCTGAAAAGACGTCTTGGGAATGTCACAGTTCCTCCATTTCACTTGGTGATTCAGATCGAAGTTCAATCTTAGAAAAGTTACTAGCCCCTTGAAGTTGATCAAAAAGGTCATCAGTCCTTGCTAGAGAATACTTGTTTTTTATGGTGACTCTATTAAGTTACCGGTAATAAAAGCATATTCTACTCGAACCATCCTTTTACTTCACAAACAGCACCGGTGCACCCAAACGTGACTTACTAAGCCTTATGAAATCCTTTTCCAACAAATCCATCAATTTCCCCTTCAACTCCTTCAACTTCGCCTGGGCCAAGCCTAGGGCCTCGACGTGACATAGCGAATGGGACCCCGAAGGGACCCAAATAAGGCTCTTAGTATATCAATCACACATCCTTGGTCTCGGAAGCAAATAAATAACAACAAGAGATATGTAAAATGGGAAGTTGGACTAAGGAAAGTCTTGAATATAAAGAAAGCATAAGAGTCAAACTCATAACACAATACATCATAATATCCAACATACACTTCTAACTTGGAATGGAGCGGGGACCAAGAAACATTCCGGCCTCACCCTCATAATGTCAAATGTTCAACATAAAGAAGTCTTAAAATAGTAAGAAAGCAGATAGTGTCCTCGAACTTGAGGACTCACCAACCTTGTCTTTGAAGTATCTCACTAGCCACGTGGAGGATGATCTAGAGGAGCTCCTGTCCCTATATAGTGATATCATGTATGCATAAAGTATGCGTTAGTGTATTTGAATGTACAAAGTATGTAGGATGCAATGCAATATGACACAAGCCAATATAGTCAAAATACATAGAAATAGGCAACAGATAAGTGAGATCTCAATATGGCATGCATGATCAATATTTGAAGTAAAACATGTTTATAAACCATTCAAGTTGCATAGAACATGACATATATGTCGCAACAGACCTCAAACTATAAAGAATAAGACAAAGCGAGCTACAACATGGAATCCCAATGATTACCCCTTATTGATAAAGAGGTCGACAACTTTCCAAGGTAAACAATACTTTACCTTATGGGAGCCTGTCCCTTTTCGGAGAAGTAACCCCCTTACCGGAACCCATCCATTTCAGGGTAGATTTCATGATAAAGTCCACTAAATGGATCCTCTAGTATAGTAAGTGTGATAGTCATAATCCTATTTTTGCACATAGTTTGAGGAAAGGAGTGTGGACACTTAAAGATAGTCCATGTTGACATCCAACCCATTGGTGCTATGCCTAATCCCATAGAATACTTGAAATAATCACACTTTAATCACTTGTAAGAAAACATTACATGAGTAGCACTTAAACATACTTGACCTCTAATGGTGAGCCTAACTTGAAACATGAGAATAGATCATAATCATACATGAAGCCTTGCTTTAACATGAATGGATCACAAGAGGTAGATCTTGGAAATAGGGCTTCACTTTATACTCGAATAATCATAGATAATTTCATATATTCATAACATACTTGATAGACCATATTCATCATGAAGTTACTTGACTTTAAGAACATGTAATTAACTTGAGAATTCTTGACTTGACATTTCATCAAACACTTGGTGGGCACATATGAGAACTTATTCAAATCATACAAAATGCAAGAGTATGGATCATGAAATAATGAAATCAATGCATCTTAAAGTCATGTAAATCAGCCCAACAACATCATAGTAAAACTCCATCATGGGTAACTTGTAAATCATATAAAAATTTCATAATAACTTATAGATTTCATAGCTTGAAGCATGTATAGTCTCAATGGACACAGAGGAAACCATAATATAGGTTTAAAATAGATATTCATGAGTAATCAACCATATTTGATAAAATCCCAACATAAATCATGCTCATATTTCATAATAATTGATACCCATAAGCAATAAATCTTGAAATCATGCAATTTACATAAAATAAGAAGATTAGGCTCCATGGGGGAAAGGACCCAATGGATGAAACCCACATAACTAAATTTGGGAGATTCCTTGATGTAGGCTTGAAGGTGCCTTGATGCTTGAATGAAGTCCTTCAGATCCAAAATTAATCTTGAGACACTTGAATTTGGATGAAATCTTTGGTTAGTCTTGGAGAGATTTTTCAGAGGGTCTTGAGTGATATAGACTTAAAAATTGGCTATGTATAGAAGTTTTTACTCATAAGTGGGCATGGGTTTATGACCCCAAGACCTTGGGCCGAAATGAAAAACCAAGGAAAATGATAGACTGGTCCGCTTTCTTGGCACGACGTGGACAAGACGCAAAGTGCCCTCCAACACTAATTCACACCCCTAGCGCATTGCGGCCAGGGCACGGATGGCCACTAGAAATAAAAAATTAGTAAAAATTATTTCTCATTTCGGGTCCTCTAACATCAGGGTGATACCCTTTGGACACTCAAGATTTCTCTCTAATCGAGAATATGAAGTCAGATTTTTGATATCACGCACAAATTGTGAGATAAATGGAAATTATGATTATGGGCATTTCCAAGGTACATTTTTGGGTCGTTTAAATTTGTGAACTTTGTACTTGTATATAATGTAGAACTTGAACTTTAATTTAGGATTTATGAAGATTATGACTTTAGTAGTGTTTAACTTGAACTTAGATTAAAATCGAAAATTGAATTTTAAGTTATGAACTTTAAGGTTGAATATAATATAAAAATTGAACTTTAGGATTTTTTTTGTAAATGTTGAACTTATATATTGAGATTTCAGAACTTAGCTTGAACTTCTAGTTGTGAATTTTGATTAGATATAATTTAAAGCTTGAATTAAAGGATTTGTATTTAAGTTGAACTTTACTAGTGTTCAACTTGAACGTAGAATTAATTTGGAATTAACTTAAAGATACTAAATTTTGAAACTGAATGTAATATAAAATTTGAAATAATTTAAAACTCTGTAAATTATGAATTTCTATGTTCTTTATGTTTAATTGTATTTATTAGTATGTATTTTGAATATTTTAGTTGTTGTTGATTGTGGTGTATTGGGTTGTTTTGGTATATATTGGATTTGAATTTAATGCAGGTTGAAAGCAGAAACTGCAAGTTTCTATTGTCAAAACAATTGTAGAAAAGCGTCTGGTAGAGTCCCTTTGTTTGTCACTTTTTGACAATTTTTTTTAAAACAAAATTCAGAAAAGTGACGGACAGAGTCCCTATGTTTGGCGCTTTTCTAGAATTTTTTGTAAAGAAAAACCAGAAAAGTAACGGATAGGTTACCTAGTCCGTCACTTTTTTTTATTTTTATTTTTTTTTAAAATTAATTTTTTAATATTTGTGATGCAGTCCATCGCAAAAAATAAATAATAAAAAACTAAATAAAGTGACAAACATCCATCACGTTTTTTTTGCGATGCCATCCATCATTTTTTGGAGACACTGTCATTGCTTTTCCATCACTTTTAAAAAAGCAACGACCAAAAAAGCAACAGAATTAACTCGTCCCTTTTCAATCGCTTTTCACCAAAAAAGTGATGCAATCTGTTACTTTTTTGCATCATTTTTTGGCATTTTTTTAATAGTGCATCCTTTCGTTCTTCGATCCTCGATTCTTCCTCACCTCATTTCTATCATCCAGAATAGGACTACGGAGTATAGCAGAGTTGCATGCTTCGAACCCCCCAAAACTTGAACTTATACAAATTTTTATTCTAAGAGCCCATCCATGCCTAAGACCTAAGTCCAAATCCAAGACTTCGATATCTATATAATGACACTCTAGGTCATTTTCTCCACTTTGCTCTAGTTTCAACATTTGTAGAATTTCTGTACCGACCCCATGTAATTCTTTACTTCCTAGAACTTTTAGCTCAATTTCTTCGTCGTTCGTTTGGGTTTTCTAGAGGTCTTTGTGTTTTGGAGCTGTCGAAACTCGAATAGTTAACTCTGGACAAAGACGACCTCAAAATGTAATTTTTGCTATTCCATTAGCTTTGAAATATCATGTTTGGGCTAGAGGGAACATTCTATAACACCCCCTAATTACTTCTACCTTGTTTGGGGTAAATGTGCAGGAGATACCGAGGAAAATCAGAGAAACAACTGCAGAAACAGGTCTACAAGACAGGCTTATGACTCGTAGAGTAGGGTTTTGGTACTAAATTGTAGTAACTCTAGTTTCAGGACCCTTCAGCTTATGAGAGGAGTTTGGGACTCGTAGAACCCTTTACGACTCATAGAGAGGAGTTTCATGACAAATTCCAGTAAGCCCAACTTCAGATCCCTTTGTTCACAAAGGGTCACCTACGACTAATAGAATGGTCTACAACTGATAGAATGAGGTCTCATGCTAATTCCTAGTAACTCAGATTTTTTGACTTTTGGTCTACGAAAGGTGATCTACAAATCGTAGAATGTACCATGGCTCGTAGATAGGGTCTCGTATGTCCATACGATAGTTTTTAAGAGGGGCATTTTCATCCATTTTGGGTCTTTTTCATTAAATCCTTGTGCATTTTTAGGATTGTATAAAGTCTTGAAACAAACCATAGGAATATTCATTCATTATTCTGCACCTTGGGGAGTTTCTTGAGAGCATTGGAGTAGAAAGAGGAGCTAGGATTTCAAATTGTAGTGGGATTGGATATTGGTTAAGAGAAACTCCCAAGCAACATGGATTGAACATGATAGTTTTAAAATGAGTCTAGTTCTACTAACTTTACTTTTAAAAGCATGATTTATTTTAAACTTGCATATAATGAGTTGAGCATGAGATTTGAGTAGAGATGAATGAGTTGAGCTTTACTTCCTTGAGCCATTTTATGTACTAGTATATTCCATGTATTGATATTCATTTGGGCCTGCATCATTTTATGATGCAGATATAAGTGATAGAGGTCTTCAGCCCCCATATTATTGAGGTCTAAGAGCATTTCCAGAGTTGTTGAGCCCTCTTTGCTTTTCGGAGATGCTTTTCTATCTTATGAGTTGATTTAGTATTATTTTGTACTTATTTTTTGGGGGGCTTCATGGCCTATCATTACACCATCTATATTGCTGAGTAGAGGCTTCATAGACACTAAGTAAAGGATGTTAATGAGTGTTTTGTAATTCTAAAGTCATTCTTTTGAAGCTTTGCGATAATAGAGTTATGTTTATCTTAAATATATCTTTCTATTTTGACTTCTTTCTTCCACTGTTGAGCAAGATGTGATGATGGGCCAAGTGGTTCTCCCGAGTTCTAGCAATATTCTCTGGCTTCCGGCCATACCAATGGTACCCTTCCGGAGTGTGACAAACTTAGTATCAGAGCAAAGAGGTTAAAAGTCCTAGAGAGTCTATGAAGACATGTTTAGTAGAGTCTTATTTGTGGGTGTGTTATGCACCACACTTCATAAGCAGGAGGCTATAGGACAATAACAATGATTACAGTGCTTTGGTATTCAGACTTTGTGATATAGAGTTCGACTCTATAAAAAAATTCTTTTCAAACTCATGTCTTATACTCTTGCAGTTCATGCCTCCTCGACGGACCGTAAGCCAGAGGATGCTTCAACTAGAAACACTGAGAACCTTACTTCAGAGGTGTCTCTTCAGATTGAAATGAGGGTCCGAGGTCGACCAGCTAGAACTGCTGGTGTTCTTATGACACGTACCGCTCCATCTGCTCCTACTATAGAGCTTAAATACAGAGGAGCCATCACCATGTACACACAGTTGGTAGCTGTACAGAGCGAGAAAAAAGGTTCACAAACTCCTACTTTTAGTTCCCATAAGCCAATTATTGCCTCCACACTGAGAGACTTCCTTAGGATGAACCCACCTTTCTATACTAGGTCCATGGTTGAGGAGGACCTTCAGAACTTCATCGATGACATATGAAATATGCTGAAAACTATGCATCCGATCGAATTTGAGAGAGTTGAGCTTTCTAATTACTAGATCAAGGATGTGCCTAATTTTTGGTATAATCAGTTGGAGGAGAGTCAGGGTGATGATGTTGAGCCTGCTTCTTAGGATGAGTTTGAGAGTTCCTTCCTCGATCATTTCTTTCTTCAGGGGTTGGGAGAGGCTAAGATTGAGGTTTCACGACCCGCACCTAGGGCCTGGACGTGACCGGCAAATGGGGAACCCGAAGGGACCCCAAACAAGCCTCTTTGAATATCATTTCACATCCTTAGTTGCGGAAGCAAGAATAAATAACAAGAGAAAACATAAACAAGGAAAATTGGTACTAAGGGAGATAGAGTGTTTAATACTTAAATAACATAGAAAAGTCAAAACTCAAGCATAATACATAACTTATCCAATAATACCTCTAAAGATAGAACATAGCGGGGGCCAAGACAAGCAATCGGGCTCACCCTCATAGTTAAAGTATATAATAAAGAAAGAGAGTCATAATAAATAGCATAAGAACATAAATATTGTCCCCGGAATGGAGGATTTACTAATAAGCTTAAGAGAAATCGTACTAGCCATGTGGAGGAGGATGATCAATTGGAGCTCCGGTCCCTACATGATAACATCATGTTGGCATAGACCATGCGTTAGTATGTTTGAATGTACTATGTATGTAGGATACAATGAACAAGTGATAAGCACCATAAAAAAATGTAAAACATAGGCAATAGATAAGCATATAGCAATATGACATGTATGAATGATGCTTGAAGTAGATCATACTTACGTAGAACATAATGCATGTGTAAGGAGACACTACTATTAGTGAATGTCCAAGGCCTACCACCCCCTTGGAAAGGCGAATGAGGTACAAGCCCCTCAAATATAGTTGGTGAGGTACAAATCTCTCAATATGGTTGATGAGGTACAACCCCCTCAACATGGTTGATGAGGTAAAAATCCCTCAACATGGTTATCAAGGTACAAGCGCCTTGACATGGTTGCATGAGCCTACCATCTCCCGAGCGCATACCTCAACATGGTTACATAGACCTACAACCTCCCCGATGAGGATTGGTTAATTCCCAAAACTATAATGATAATATCATATACATATATTCCATTCATCATCAATAGTCATTCAACTCATAAGATATGCATTGGACCTTCAATTTCTCAAGTAACCATAGCCGAACTTTTTATCAAACACTCGGCGGGTGTGCAGTGCTAGTGTAAAACTAGGTAATTCAAGAGTGGAATCATGCTATAAAATTCATTATAAAACAATCAATAGATACTTGGTAACATCCTCAAACAATATACATCAAACCTCACAATAGATCTAGGATTGATAGATCAAAACATGCTAAAACAATCACAATTTCATGTGACCCTGATATAGTGTGCGGTAAAATTCATATTAAGTATGACCCATAGTAAATCAACTTTAAATCATGCAATTTTGCTAGAAAGGGAAGCTTGGGAACCCTGGGTTACTGGACCCAATGGTTGAAATCCACATACCTTAGCTTTGGAGAATTTTTTGAAGCATATTGGAAATGGAGACTTGAAGCTTGAATGAAAATCTTAAGATCTAGATTGAGTTTTGGACACTTGAATTTTGAGATGAAATATTGTCTAAGTGCTTGAGAGAGTATTTGGGAATGTCTTGAATGATATGAAGATGAAATATGGCTAAGTATAAATATTTTTACTCATGGGAAGAGTTAGGCCCAAGACCCAAAAGCCTTAGACCGAGATAAAAATTGTTGGCAACATAATACGTAGATCCACGTCTTGTCCACGACACGGACCTATTGTGGAGGAAAAATTTACACAGGTCTGCGACGGTTGTGTGTCGCGACACCGTCGCAAATCGATTCTAGAAATCAAAATTTTAGGAAAATAAAATTGCGTTGTTTGCTCTAAAATCAAGTTTAGACCTAGTTCCCACTAAATATGACCCTCTAATCAAGAATATGAAGTAAACTTTGTGATATCATGCCATATTTCAAGACATATAGAAATAATGAATCTGAGCCCTTTTAAGGCATATTTTTGGGCACTTTTGGGGTCATTTTATGAGGTGTTTGTAAATCAGAAACAAGAGGGGCTACTATTAAGGGGTAAAACCTAATACTCATACAGTTATCCAAGCATACCCCAGAGATGAACCAGGACATGAGGATGAGGATGAGGAAGTTCGTATCGAGGTTAGGTAGATAGGTGAAGAGCGAGTGCAAGGCGGCACAGTTAATCCTATTTATGGACATTTCTAGAATCCCCGCAAGTTGAAGAGGATAAGGAAAAGAAGGAGGAGCATATAAGTAAGAAGGCCATATGAACAAGTCTTGAGCCCAATCAGAACAAGCTTAGTAAGGGAGGTAAGTCCTAATTCCAAAAGAGTTCCTCTAGCTATGAACCATCTACAACCAGTGCAGCAGGCCCAAGCTAAAGATTTGATCAGAGGTCCAAAGGTTAGCTGAGCCTTAGAGCACAGGGTGCATAGGCTCCAGCAAGTGTGGCCCTTGGCTCTTAATTGTAGCCACCTTATGGGAAATATGGCAGGATTCATCTAAGAGAATGTAGAGAGGGAGGGAATGGTTTCTACAAGTGTGCCACCCAGGCCTTTTTTAGAGGGAGTGTCCAGTGTGAGGAAATAAGGCCTAGTCTTCTACCACAACACCAATAGCGAGGTGTAACCAGAGAGGTATTGCACCAAGGAAAGGTTGGGAAAAACCTTGTATATGTGATGGGGAACTGACAGGACCAAGAGGTTGCACTAAATTTTGTGATGGGTATGCTTTGAGTCTTTACCTTTAATTGATGTACTGTACTTGATCCGATTCAACTTGTTCTTTTTTGATGCCATATATGGCAAGTAGATTTGAGATTCTTCTTGAGTGCTTACTTGAGTCATTTTCTGCTTCTACTCCTGTTGGTGAGTTCATTGGAAGCTGAGAGAACCTATAGAGATTATGTGGTGTCCATCTATCATAAGGATACTCTTGCTGATTTGATTGAGTTAGAGATGGACGGTTTCGATATAATCCTTGGTTGAACTAGCTTTAATCCTGCTATGCCACTGTTGATTTCCGAACTTGAACTATCAAATTCTAGTTCCTGAATGACGCTGTCATTGAGTGGGAGTGAGATTATGTTGCACCAAAGGGTAAATTTATTTCATACCTCAATGCTTGATGACTAATTTATAAAGGATGTATTTATCACCTTGAGCAAGGCAAGTTTAGTGATATTGAATCCCTAACTCTTGAGTCTGTCACCATTATGGGTAAGTTTCCTGATGTATTTCCAGAGGATCTTCTTGGTTTCCCTCCTGATAGGGATATCGACTTCAAAATTGATGCTCTTCCTGACAGTCAACCCATTTCTATCCTGCCATATTATATGGCCCTGCGGAGTTAAAAGTGTTAAAGAATAAGTTGAGGGAATTGTTAGACAAAAGATTTATAAGGCCGAGCGTCTCTCCTTGGGGTGCTCCAATCTTCTTTGTGTGAAAGAGGGATGGTTCCCTTAGAATGTGTATTGACTACTTCCAGTTGAATAAGGTGACTATCAAAAATAAGTATCCCCTTCTGAGGACTGAGACTTGTCGATCAACTTTAGGGTGCCACTGTTTTCTCTAAGATAAACCATAGATCAGGCTATCACCATTTATAAGTGAGAGAATGTGACATTCTTAAGATGGCTTTTTGAACTCAATATGGTAACTTTGAGTTCTTGGTGATGTCGTTTGTGTTGACAAATGTACCCGCAACGTTTATGGATCTGATGAACTGAGTATTCAGACAATATCTTGACATGTTCGTGATCAAGTTCATTGAAAATATTTTGGTGTATTCTAGAAATGAAGGGGAGCATGCCAATCACCTCAAGATCGCTTTGCAGATGGTCGGAGATAATGAGTTATATGAAAAGTTTTCTTAGTGTGAGTTTATGCTCAGGTCTGTGGCCTTACTAGGCCATGTGATTTCTAGAAATGGTATTCAAGTAGCTATTCAAAAGATCAAGGCTGTCAAGAACTGGCCTAGACCAACCTCACTGACAGATATAAGGAGTTTTATGGGATTGGATGGCTATTATCGCAAATTTGTTGATAGGTTTTCTTCCATATCTACACCATTGAAAAAAATGACTTAGAAGAAGCTCAAGTTTAAATGTCTGATGAGTACGAGAAGAGTTTCCAAGATTTGAAGACGAGGTTAACTACTGCACAGGTATTAACCTTACCTGATGGGATTGATGGATTTGTGATTTATTACGATACGTCTAGGGTAGGATTGGGATGTGTGTTGATGCAGAAGGTATAGGTTGTTGCCTATGCTTCTAGACAACTTAAGGTGCATGAGAAGAACTATGCTACTCAGGACCTCGAGTTGGCAGTAGTGGTGTTTGCTCTCAAATTATGTTGCCACTATTAAAAATATGGTGCCACCATTTATATGTAGCACATGTCGACATATTCACAGACCACAACAACCTGCAATATGTCATCACCTAGAAGGAGCTTAAATAGAGGCAGAGGAAATGGTTTGAATTGCTCAAAAACTATGACATGAACGTCCTCTATCATGTAGGTAAAGCTAATGTGGTTATTGATGCCCTTAGCAGGTTATTCATGGGAAGCACCACCAATGTGGAAGAAGAGAAGAGAGAATTAGCTAAAGAGGTTCATAGACTGGCACAAATGGGAGTTCAATTAGATGAATTAGGTGATAGAGGAGTTCTTTTTCATAATGGGTCTGCATCATCTCTACTATTAGAGGTAAAGAAGAAACAAGATCGAGATCCTATGTTACTACAGGTAAAGGCAGATGTCATAAGTAGAAGGTGATGGTTTTCGCCAAAGGGGCAGATTGGGTGTTAAGGTATCAAGGAAGATTGTAAATTTTTAATGTTGATGGAGTTTGAATGAGGATAATGGCAGAGGCCCATAGTTCAAGATATTCCATCTATCTAGGGTCTACCGAGATGTACCATGACTTTGAGAAGTCTACTGGTGGAGTGGACGAATTGAGACATTCCTGAGTTCGTCTCCAAGTGCCTGAATTGTCAACAAGTTAAAGCTGAGCACCAAAGGCGATATAGAATAGGTCAAAACTTTGAGATTCTAGAATGGAAGTGGGAGATGATTAACAAATACATTGTCACTGGCTTTTCGAGGTCATGCAAACAATATGATTCGATTTGGGTGATAGTGGATCAAATGACAAAATATTCTCACTTCTTGGCAGTTAAGACAATCGACACTGTAGAGGATTATGCCTGGTTGTATATAAAGGAGATTGTTCGACTGGATGGGGTCCCTATGTCCATTTTCTCAGCTAAAGGAGCTCAATTCACTATCCAGTTTTGGAGATCTTTTCAGAAGGGTTTGGGTACAAAGGTGTACCTTAGCACTGCTTTTCACCTGCAGATGGATGGCCAGGTGAAACGTACTATTCAAACAGTAGAAGACATGTTAAGAGCCTGTGCCATTGATTTTAAGGGTAATTGGGATAACCACTTGGCTTTGATAGAGTTTGCCAAATTGGGATAACCACTTTCTTTGATAGAGTTTACCTATAATAACAGCTTTCATTCGAGCATTTAGATGGCCTCATATGAAGTTCTCTATGGGAGAAGGTTTAGATCACCAATTGGATGGTTTGATGTAAGTGAAGAAAAGTAGATCGAGCCATGCACAGTTCACCAAGCTATTGAGAAGGTGAAGATCATTCGGGAAAGGTTGAGGACTGCACAGAGTAGTTAGAAATCCTATACAGATATTAGAAGAAGGGACTTCGAGTTTGAGATCAATGATTGGATGTAGTTAAAAGTATCATCCATGAATGGTGTGATGAGATTCAGAAAGAAAGGGAAGTTGAGTCTGAGGTATATTAGCCCTTATAAGATCATAAAGAGAGCGGGGAATGTGGCTTATGAGTTAGAATTATCAATATAGTTAGTAGTCATCCATCCAATCTTCCACATTTCAGAGCTTAAGAAGTGTTTGGGGGATCCTCAGTTAGTTGTTCTTGTTGAGAGTATTGGAGTGAAAGGCAGTGTAAGTTATGAGGAGGTTCCTTCCCAAATCCTTGATCAACAGGGTCAAAAATTAAGAACTAAAGAGGTTACATCTGTCAAAGTGCTATGGAGGAATCAATGTGTAGAAGAAGCTACTTGAGAGGAGGAGGAAAATATGAAGCCCAGACAATGTGTAGAAGAAGCTACTTAGGAGGAGGAGGAAAATATGAAGGCCAGATACCTTCACATATTTTTGTCTATTGATGGTGAGAGAGTTGATGTTAATGATTTCCCTTTCGAATCCTTGAATTTCCATTCCTTGAGTTCTCCTTTCATTCTAAATACGACATATGATAGAGTTCCAGAATCGGAGTGACGATTGATGTTATTTGTTGAATGTTTGCTCGTTTCACTTTTTGAATCCCTTTAAAAATACTAATATTTCTCCTCATTTGACAATAAATGATCCCAAGGGGGAGCTAATGTGACACCCCCTAATTCTTTTTACTTGGTTTGGGGTAATTATACAGGAGATGCTGAGGAAAATCTAATAAAAAGTTGCATAAGCAGGTTTACGAGAGAAGTTAATGATTCGTAGAGCGGGGTTTCGTAGTAAATTCTAGTAACTCAAGTTTCAGGACCCTTCAACTTATGAGAGGAGTTTATGAATCATGGAAAACTTTACGACTCGTTGAGAGAAGTTTCATGACAAATTCTGATAAGCCCAAGTTTATATCCCCTTGTTTACAAAATGTTTCCTACAACTCATATAATGATCTATAACTCATAGAATAAGATCTCGTGTTATTTTCCAATAACTCAGATTTTTGGACATCCAGTCTACGACTTGTAGAGTGCTCTATGAGTCATAGACGGGGTCTTGTAGACCCAGACAATAGATTTTAAGAGGGATGTTTTCATCCATTTCGGGCTTTTTTCATGAAATCCCTGTGTGTTTTTAGGCTTATATAAAGTCTCAAAATAAACCCTAGGTGTATTCATTCATCATTGTACACCTTGGAGAGCTTCATGAGAGCATTTGAGGAGTAAGAGGAACTATGATTTCAAATTCTAGTGCAAGGATCAACTGAGGTTCGATTGTTTCTTTCTTTCCCAGGTATGTAAGGCTTACTAAAGTATGGACTACCTTCTTCCACATGCTCCTTCATCTTGTTGAGTTAATATTTGGCAAGAGGAGTTGAGATTTGAGAAATTTCATCATCTTATTATTAAAATAATTCATTTGTTGCAAATTCTGTTGATAAATTATGAAGTTTTGCTGAAATTACATGAATTCCTATATGACATTGAATTAGAATTTTATACTTGACAGCATGAATCCTAAATTCCATGATTTTATGAAATTCGATGCATGTTAATGAGATGAGGTTGAGGTTGAGTATCTGAGCTGAGTAATATGAGTATTATTGAGTACGAGAAGCATGTTGCATTGAGTCATGAATATTACTACAAATGAGCACCTCACATGATTTATATGATGAGTTAATTGAGTGAGTCTAAATGACCATTTCAGTTCGAGTCGAGTTTGATTATTTGCATTGATTGATTTAGCTGATGAGAAATTGAGTTGAGTTGAGTGTTGAGGTTTGAGCTGATTGATTGAGCATTGCGGTTTGAGTTGATTGAGTAAGTATTAAAGATTGAGTTGATTAACGAGTTGAGTATTTTTTAGTCCTTGGAGGAGTATCGAGAACCGAGTGGGGACAGAGTATACCTCTACTTTAGCCCACAGAACCACATCGCTAGCATCATATAGTCATCACATCTTATTCAAGCGACTCTTGTCCCACTAGTGGATATTTACTATGGATCCAAGAAGGAGTTGATCGCCCTTTTTCTTGGCAAGTTAAGGGCGGGTGTGGCAGCGACGTCCCCTTCATTGTGCATCACCAAAACTATAGGTAGTGGGATTGGATGTCGGTTAAGTGAAGCTCCCAAGCAACATTGATTGAACATGATTATTTTAAAACAAGTCTAATTTTACAGAGTCTACTTTTCAAAGCTTGATTTACTTTAAACTTACATATACTAAGCTAAGCATGAGTTACTATGTTGAGATGAATGAGTATATTCCATACAAGTATATTCCATGTACTAATGTATATTTGGGCCTGCATCGTTTTATGATGCAAATACAGATGATAGAGGAATTAATGAAATGATCCCAAAAAGTGCCCGAAAATGTGCCTCGGAAGTTCCGAAAATCATAATTTCCATATCTATCAAAATCCATGCTTTATGTCAAAAATCTAACTTCATAAACTTGATCAAAGTGTCAAATTGAGTAGTAAATGGGTCTAACCGCAATTTTAGAGCAAACAAATCACAATTTCAATTTTCAAAAAATCTTTATCCAATGTTGATCTGCGCCCCTGGCGCGACGCGGCTGGGGCGTGGACTAGTGTTATTTTTGCCCAGTTTGTTGAGTTGGTCCAAGGCCTTTGGGTATTTGGCCTAAACATTCCCATAAGTTAAAATACTTATACTTAGCCATATTTCATCATTATGTCATTCAAGACACTCCCAAATACTCTCTCAAACACTTAGACAATATTTCATCTCAAAATTCAAGTGTCCAAATCTCATCCGGATCTTAAGGTTTTCATTCAAGCTTCAAGTCCCCATTTTCAAACTTCTTCAAGAATTCTCCAACGTTAAGGTATGTGGGTTTCAACCATTGGATCCTTTCACCCATGGTGCCCAAGCTTCCTTTTTATCTAAATTGAATGATTTAAAGTCTATTTACTCATTGATCTTATTATGAATTTCACTGCACATTTTTTCTGGGTTTCATGAAATTGTGATTGTTTTAGTATGTTTTGAGCTATGAATCTAAGATCTATTGTGAGGTTTGATGAAGGGTATTGATGTATATTATTTGAGGCTGCTACCAAGTATCTGTGGATGGTTTTACACTGAATTTTATAGCATGATTCAACTCTTAAATTGCATGGTTTTATGCTAGCACTATACACCTGCCAAGTGTTTGATAAAATGTCTGGTTATGATTTCTTGAGGAATTGAAGGCCTAATGCATGCCTTATGAGTTAAATGACTATAAGATGATGAAAGGAATGTATATATATGATATTATCTATATAGTGTTGGGAATTGACCAAGCCTCATTCAGGAGGTTGTAGGCTCGGGTAACCATGTTAAGGGATTTTAACCTCGATCGTATTGCTCAGGAGGTAGTAGGCCTATGAAACCATATTGAGGGGTTTATACCTTGATCACCTCTCTTAAGAGGTCATAGGGCTATGCAACCATGTCGAGGGGTCTATACCCTGATAACCATGTTGAGGTGTTTATACCTTATCGACTATATTTACGGTTTTGTACCTCATCAACCATATTGATGGGTTTGTACCTCATCAACCATATTGATGGGTTTGTACCTCATTCACCTCCCCAAGGAGGTGGTAGGCCTTGGATATTCACTATTAAATGTCTCTTCTTACACATGTATTATGTTCTACATAAGCATGATTTACTTCAAGCATCTACCATGCATGCCATATTGTTATATGCTCATCTATTGCCTAACTATGCATTTTGACTAAGTTGCCTATCTATTGTTGCATTGCGTCCTACATACTTACTACATTCAGATTTACTTATGCATATTCCATGCCTACATGATGCTACAATGTAGTGACCGGAGCCCCACTTGATCATATACCTCTACATGGCTAGTATGACTCTCTCAAGCTATTGGTGAGTCCTCCATTCCGAGGACGATGTTTATAAGCTTATGCTATGTTCTAAGTCTATCTTTCTTTTATGTATGTATTGACTATGAGACTGAGCCTGGTTGCTTGTGTTAGTCCCCGCTCTTATCTATGCAGTAGAGCCATTGTTGGACATGCTATCTATAATGCTATAAGCGTTAACTCTCTCTTGACTCTTAATGTTTATGATATAAAAGACGTTCCTTAGCCTCGGCTATCCCTATTTACTATCTCTTGTATGTGTAATGATGTGCTAAGAGGATTGCTTTGGGTCCCTTCGGGTTCCCCATGTGCTGTGTCACACTTAGGCCCTAGGCTTGGGTCGTGATAATTTAGCCCGCGTATCGTTGAAGTCCAGATCAATACACTTCAAAAGTTAGAGAGCCCTCATTACTTTCGGGAGGAGCTCTTTTATCTTATGAGTTGATATAGTATTTTCTTTCTTTCATTGATTAGGGGGTTCATGGTCTATCATGACACCTTCTAGATTGTTGAGTAGAGGATTCATAGACACCGAGTAGAGGATGTTAATGCGTGTTTTGTAATTCTAAACATATTTTTTTGAAACTTTGAGACAATAGAGTTATGTTTATCTTAATGATATCTTTCTATTTTGTGCTCTTTTATATGGTACTGAGTATGATGTGACGATGGGGCCAGGTAGTTACCTCGAGGTCTAGGAATAGTGTCTAGGTGCCGATCACGCCAAGGGTACCCTCTGGGGGCATCACACATTCATTTCGATTTTGTGGATTCGCAATGCATTTTGAGCAACATTGTTGCTTTTGGCTTAAAAAAGAATTTATTAGTGTGACCCACTTTTTATCGGGATGACCTCAATTGGAAATTTTGATATCCCACAATTCTAAATCAGATGAGGTTGAATATCTTGTTGGCATGAGCTGGTTTCTAATGACTCTCGAGCAAACTTTCGATGATTCTTATAGCTTTTTGAATCAGTTGGTGAAAAAATATGTTGCATTCTTACCTATATATCACTTGCACGCCGGCCTAGCTACCACTATTACGGAGGTTAGTGACTTTTGTCTTCGCATTTGCGAGTTGTGTAAGAAATTGCATTATCACTTTAATGTATACTTTGAGAAATGTTATTGTGTTCTTTTTGCATATCCTCTAAAATCAATATTTCTGTCAATTCTATATCTAGTATCCCAAGAATATGCATACAGAAAATTTATACTAAAATTGTTTAAGCCTGATCACCATAATTGAAGTTGAAATGTCCATCATATTTTTCAAGAGCTATTCTTATACTAAAAGATGTGTACAAACTTGAATTCGGTATACCATTTAATAAGTTCATAATCATATTTTACTGCAAAATCCCACTTATGTATGCGATCTCATGGCAATGTATATCTACGTTACGACCCAAACCTAGCGTCTAGGTGTGACACGACGAATGAGAACTCGAAGGCCTCCAAACAAGCCTCTTATAACATAATTGCACATTATAGATTTAAATGGTAAATGACACATAGATGACAATGAAATATGAGGAATGGAACTAAGGGACAACTTGTAATCATAAGCGAAAGCATAAGTTAAATAGTTTAAAACACACCAAGTGTAGCAATGGTCTAGACAAAGCTCTAAACTATGATAATAAGCAGAGCTAGGAATACAAGTCTAGGCCTCTCAATACATAGCTAGAATGAAAGTACATCACATATCTGAATAATAAAGGAAAAGATTTAAGATATAGGTTATGTTCCTGGTGAATGGGAACTCACCAAAGCTCAAAGTCTGTAGGAGCAATCTAGCCACACGGAGGAGGATAAGGTAGATTACCTATCCTTACATGATTATAGCATGTTGGCAAAATGCGGTTAGTACTTTGGAATGTACT
This sequence comes from Solanum ossicruentum, assembly GCA_025774065.1. NCBI lineage: Eukaryota > Viridiplantae > Streptophyta > Magnoliopsida > Solanales > Solanaceae > Solanum > Solanum ossicruentum. Next base: position 111,274 of record JAOTQR010124326.1, read on the forward strand.
AAGTATATAGGTATGGAATGCAATAAGTATGACAAAGAATACTTACCCAATATGACAAACTCCAAACTTAAACATTATACTCAGTTCCAAAGTAAAACAGAAAGTAATTCCATGAAAACATATAAAGAAGCACATAAGCAAATAAGTGTGGGAATAAGACCATAACCGATGATATGCTATCAAATTACAACACACTTGGTGCCTAATACAAGGGTTTGTTAGTTCTTAAAGCAACTTTTTTGTGCTTTTTGTGATAATCTTGCAGAAAAGTTATGTTGGCATGATTTTGAAGAAAAGTTGCACATTTTGCTGAAGCATAGGCCATACAAGCCCTCCTACGAATAGTAGCTCATGCTATAGTCATATTTTGTGTCGTAGCATGAATCAAAGACCAAAAATCAGAAATTTGGCAAGTGATGGTCACCCCTATGAGCCCAGCCTATGAGTCCTAAGACACACTATAACTCATGTAGGTGGACCCGTAGCAAGAATCAGAGAGCCAAAATGTTGGACCAAAAACTAAAGAAGAAGACTATGAGACCAACATATGAGTCATAGCTCAAGTACGACTTGTACTTATGGTTCATACCAGTTCTATCCAAGATGCCAAGAACGTGATGCGAGACCTCAACTACGACTCATAGGCCAACCTACGAGTCGTAAACTGCAAAATTTTTCAGATGTAATCTGTCTTTTCTGCATAATACCTAGGGTTATTTTGTGAATACTATAAATAGTTTATGTTAGCTTTTTGAGAAAGAGTTCGAAAAATAGACATTTCTCTATTACATTTTGAAGGTTTTATTAGGTTTTTAGAGTAGATTATTGTTATCTTTGGGAAGCCCAATATGGGGATTGCAAATCTCACTTTATACATATTGTGGATCACTCAAGCTTGTAGGTTTGCAACTTGTGGTGCCTATCTCCATCATTGTTTGTGGTGAAACTCTCAACTATGTCTATTAGGTGCATTTTTTTGTGTTTAATCTTATCCATGAGTAGCTAAACACCCACAACTTGGGGTTGTGGAAACCATGGGTAGTTGACTTGAGATGAATTAGGTTTTGTGCATGTCTATGATTGGGGTTTCACATGCATTATTTATTTCCCTTCAAGACTAATGTGGTTTGATGGTGGCCAACAACAAACCCTGCCTACTATAACGATCCCGACTAAGGTACTGAGTAATAGGAAAAAGGAAGTAGATTACAAGATTCAATTGATGTTTTCCCATCCAATTGACCAATCCTGACCAAGGGGAGGTTGACGGTTACAATAGGTAATGGTTAGTTGGCATGCCACGGTGGCCGACCAAGCGCCATGGTGAAATTCGACCTTCACCATCACAAGAGGGTTGGAAGAACGTAAGTTACTGTCTTGCAATCGATTTACTGATCATAGTTATGTTATCTAGGGTAATTAAGTCAACAAGCCATGGGTAACACAATTCCCAAGTTGTCCCCAAAATGTAGTGCTTTCTCGAATTTTAATTAGTGTTTATTTTTTGTTGTCCCTGAATCACAACAACCCCCCATCAAAAGATTGTAGTTATAGATAATAGGAATGATTACTAGTGAAATCTTATATTCAAGCCTTGTATTCCCTGTGTATTCGACCCTAACCTCGGTTAGATTAATTACTGATAACGATCGTTTTTTTATTGGAGCATGACCATCACCAAGAGTATGGCGCCGTTGCCAGGGAAGACGGCTAGGTTTTGACTTGAATTCACTATTAGTTAGTTCTAGTGTTGCAGTGTGTACAAGGTTGTATGCCCACCAAGGAGCCAAGGAAATCCCTTAGCTCCACTAAATTTGGAGATCCATCGATGTAACACCCCACATCTTACAATACTAGTACTATAAAAATGAAACATGATATGGTTTGGCCAAATTAGCGCCCATTTTTAAAAAGTTCTTGAATCTCATGTTAGAGGGCGATAGGTGCATCTAACGCTTAAGAGGATCTATTGCATACAAGTTTTATATTAAATTGAGGAGATCATGGCCCTAAACAAAGTGAGAGAATTGAGGTGTTTGTAGGACTCAAAATCTAGCAAGTGAATCACCTATTTGGCTCAGCTTAAATTTGCTAACTAAATGGAGATGAGACTCGACGTCTATTTTGTCCAAGTATAATTATGAATAAAGTCCGTGTTAAGAGTGTAACTTTAGCCCATGTTTTACCATCACAAATGTACAATACTTAAAGCCCAAGATAAATAATAAAAGGTCCCAAGTAAATCACAACCCACTTGACTAATTGGGCCAAACTAAGTGAAGAGGAATTAGGAAAATGGGCAGCCAAGGCCCACCAACTTTGAGACCTAATTAGGCCCAAGTGAAAGGGCCAAGCTACTGCATCACCACATTGATAATATGAGGCATAAACCACACAAGAAATTTGTCCAAATTCTCCTTTAAAAAGACTTATAAATAGCAACTTTAAGTCATTCTTAACTTGGAAAAACAATCAGCTTTCACAAACTCTCTCTACACTTTCTTAACCTAGCAAAGAAGCCACAAGGAGACTTTTAGGGTTCTTGGAGAAGCCCTACATCTTGAAGGTAATGGTAAGTAAGTTTACTTATGTGTTTAGTATGGTTTTGTTATGATAAACAAGTGATTATGTTGGTTACATTTATGCTGAAATTGTTGGACAACATGTGTTCCAAAAGTTGTTGTACATTTTTCTTGTTTATTTGGAAGGTTTTCTCTTTTTGGTTGGATTGATTATGAAGGGACGCTAATGTTATTAATGATTATTGGTTATTGAATGATGTATAAAGGCTGCTGCACCTTTTTCACAGTCCGCAAAAGTGAGTTATTGTGTGATATCGTAATTGTGCTCGTAATAGGAACTTGTGGGTTGATTGATTGAGGACTATGGTCTCACGTCCTCCGCCTATTTTGAGGATTATTTTTGAACTATTGTAGGACTGGTTTTATGTGTATACATGGTGGGGACTGTTTGGTTAAAGTCAGAACAAGTTTGGAACTGTCAACGTCGAAATGTAGTGAAGATATGTAACGTTATGCCGCCTATTTGTATTTTGCGTAGAATTGTTATGTGTTGTGCTTTGTGGGCTGTTGTAAGACAATTATGACACTAAAACAGGATGTACATGATATGTATATGAAAATATGTATTAGAAAATATGAGTAGTGGCGGAAAGATTGAAAGAATAAGCTCGGGTTTATAATTATCCGCTTGCTGCCCATATGTTGTTTTTTTTATGAGATTGGGCTGCCAAGATGTATCTATTGGCTGGTAATGCCAGTTTTATCACCTACTATGTGTAGATAAATATTTGAAGGAAGGGAAGGTTATCTCAAGGTAATAGCGATGTCGTATAGCGAGGTATGTAAGGCTACTTGATTTCGTATTATTTGGCATGAAATATAGATCCCTCCTTGGCACATAAAGGCACTTAC
>JAOTQR010124327.1:0-62229 GCA_025774065.1 Solanum ossicruentum
ATGTATGTATTTGTATATATACTTCAAGGAAAAAGTATCATCTTTTTGGTCGGCTATGGGAAGTTATGGACCGGGGTGAAGTCTGAGTAGCCTTTAGTCCATAACTTTCCTATTTTTGATCCTAAGATTTTCTTGCTTTCTTTCTTTTTCCTTGTGGATATGTTTACTTTCTGTTAAACTAGCATGTTTAGGTGTTATAGATAATTTGTAGATATATACTTTTGGCATGTGCATAATCTTGAATGGTTTAATGAATGTTTTGAAAAAATGGGTACCCTAAAAAGTTTTGGGTTTGTTGGTTACCATTGTAATCTTGCATATTATTGATTTGGAAATGTTTATTTTGATGAAGAGAAGGCAAGTTGATACTTGAAGCATGACCTATGAGTCTATGTTGATTGTGTATGCAATGACATGTGTGTGTGAGCTTATTTTTTCATATTCATATATTGTTTGCTGATTTAGAACTTGCCCTGTTATTCTAAGATTAGATTGGAGATGTGGTTGATTAGGAAAGGAGCTTAGGCCATTGTTCTTTAAGTTAGTCCACTTTTGCCTAAATGACCTACCAAATGTAGTGGTTTAACCCTTGTTCTAAATGTTTGAGCTTTACATGTCCCTGTTCTTTCTTGACACCTAGCTAGTCTAGCCTTGATTTGTGAAATACCTTAATACTGTCCCTAGTTTAAGGAATGGATATTATGTACTTTACCTCAGGCTAAAAGCCTAAGTTAAGGATGGCCTATGCTGTGGTAAAGTAATGAAAATGAGTTGATTAGTATGGAAGAAAGAAAGAAGAAAAAGTCATGTGACAGATGAGAGAAAAAGAAAGAAAAGTTTCTTTGAATTGAAAAGAATAGCAAAATGAGTTGGAAAACGAGGGACAAATAAAAAAAAGAAAACACCCAGAAATGCTTGAAAATGAAGAATAAGGGAGGACATAATAAAATGGCTGAGTTGTTGACATCAAAGTGTTGAAAAACATGGTTCAAGGATAGGTTTTAGTCTCTATTTGCCTAAAATGCCATACCAAAGCCCCATGATCCTATGTTACAAGCCTATAAAGTCCTAAAGTGATCCTAATCCAACTAGTCAACAATCCGGAGTATGAGTATATGGGCAAGCCTATGGAGTTAGTTATCATGCATGAATTTCATTTGTGAGAATGCAAATGCTTACACAGTCCCTGAACTTTGAATGCATTTTTTGTGAGATGGTGGGACTTCTTTTCTACGAGAGCATTTGCATGACATGATTGGCAGATGACTTCTTCGGTAATTATGAATTATTGATACTCCTTCGCTTGTCATAGTTGGATTGTCAGATGCATCATTGTGTCTTAGTTTGTTTGGTGGCTATTTAATCAGGTTTTGAAAATGAGAATTGGGTACCTAGTTGGAATTGTGTTATCTATATTCCATAAAGATAGTTGCTATGTGTTTCTTATTGTCTACTTAGATCGAGTAATCGCTTGAGGACAAGCAACAATTCTAAGTTGAGTGTGTTGATGTGCTGTCAAATTACAACACATTTGTTATCTAAAAAATAGGAATTTGCACGTTTTTAATGCGACTTTTTATGATTTTTATGTGTTTTTGTGTTGTTCTTGCAGAGAATACAAGTTGTCATGATTTTGGTAGAAAATTGCAGGTTTTGATAAAGTTCAGAATATACGAGCCACCCGACGAGTTGTAGCCCAAACTATGAGTCGTAGTATGCCCTTGTAACAAGAAACAATTTTCAAAAATTAGGAATTTTTAAAGTGAAGGTGAGCTATACGAGGCTAACCTATGTGTTGTATGTCTCACTAAAACTCATAGGAGGGGGGCTCATAGCTAGAAACAATGTTGCAAACGTTTGGACCAAGAACTTCAACTAAAGACTATGTGAAGACACAACAAGTCATAGAACATACCAGGACTCGTAGTAATGGATCGTAGCAATCAAGTCCAAAATGCTAAGTGATGACTTTGAAAGCCCGATTACGACTTGTAGGTCACCCTACAAGTCGTAACTGCGAACCGTATGTACTGACATTTGTATTTTCTATTTTATTCTTAGGATCTTTTTGTAAATACTATAAATAGTTGATGTTAGAGTTTTTGAAAGAGAGACTTGATACTTTACAGATTTTTACAACTTTGAATATTCCTAGAGAGAAGCTTCCTAGGGTTTATTGCAGATTTTAGTTTTTTAATTTGATGACCCAATTTGGGGGTTTTGAAATCACATATATTCAACTTTCATTTATCCAAGCTTGTGGTTTCAACATTAGGGTGGTTTAGTTCTTCATTGGGTTCTCTTTAAATAATGTTTATTCCAATCATTGTTTGTGAGTTTACCGTAGCAATGAGTAACTAAAGACCAACAACTTGGGGTTGTGGGAACCATGAGGAGTTAACTTGAAATATCCTAGATTGTGTGCATTTCTTCGATTGTGTATTTGCATGTATTGTCTATTTTCTTTCATTTTGAATGTTGTTTGGTGGTGGCCAACACCATAGCCCACCTATTATCACGGTCTTGACAAGGTAGTGACAATTAGGAAAAGGGAAGTAGATGACAGGATTCAATTGATGTATTCCTGTTTCATCAACTAAACCTGACCAAGGGGAAGCTGACTAGGACAATGGGTAACAATTAGTTCGCACACCATGGTTGCCAACCAAGTACCACGGTGAAATTCGACCATCACCTTCACAAGATGGTTGGAAGAACCTATGTCACCATCCTTCATGCGATGTCTCAATTAGGGTTATGTGATCTAGGTTATTTGATTTAACGAATCATGGGGAACATAATTCCTAAGTTGTCTATCAAATCGGTTGTCTTCTCGCATTAGTAGTGTAGTATTTTTATTGTTCTTCACTTTAAAATTGCAAACCCCCCTATTTTAGAGAATATAATTGCTTGATGCTTCAATTTATTGATAGTGAGTCAATATGGTCAACCTCTTATTCCCTATGGATTTGATACTAACCTCTAGTTAGGTTTATACTTGATAACAACCACTTTATTGTTGGAGCATTAACATCGGATTCCAAGACATCTAATGAAGCTATTGCAGGTAAAATTACTATGTGCCTACAGACAGCTTCAATGTTATTTGATCCAGGTTCAACCTTTTCATATGGTTTGCAAACCTTTCTTCCTGCATAGATGTTAACACAGAGCCTCTTTCGTCCTAAGTCCGTGTGTCGTCCTTACTGAGGGATTCACAAGTGTTGGATCAGGTGTGCAGAGTATGCATGGTTACCCTTTAGGGTTTTGATAAGTGGGCATATTTGAATATTACTTGATATGATGGATTTTGATATTATTCTGGGTATAGATTGGTTGGCCACACATCATGTCGTGTTAGACTATTATGTTAAGCCTATTACCTTGGCAATAAAGGGGATGCATCCAGTGGTATGGCAGGGGTCCAAGAGTCAGGAATCGACTATTACTACCTCATTTATTTGAGCTCAGAGGTTGATATCCATGGGGTCTTCAACCCACTTGCCCCATGTTCATGATGTTAAATTTGAGACGCCTACTTTGGAGTCAGTGCTCATGGTTTGTGAGTTTCTGAATATATTTCCTGTTGATTTGTCTATTTTTCCACTTGAAAGAGATGTTTATCTTACAATAGAGGTTAAGCGGGTAGTAAGCCCATATCTATTCCACCATACCAGATGGCTCCTGCAGAATTTAAAAAGCTTAATTTTAGCTTCAGTATTTGCTAGATTTGGATTTCATTCGGTCGAGTGTTTCTCCCTGGGGAGTGATTATCATTGTTGTGAAGAAGAAGAATGATGAAGCCCAAGCTACACCTGCTTTTTGAGTCTCAATCGGATGTTATCAAGAATTAGAATCTAACCAAGGTTAGGGTCGAACCTAAGGGAAAATGGTAGACTTAGAAGAATTCAATTCTGCAATTTGGGTTTATTAAACAACTTATCTCCCCGAAAGGGGGATTTTATAATAACAAGTAAAGAGTAATCCTAACTAACATAAGGGTTTCACAAATATGTAGAGAAACTAGGGTATCGTGTTCCCCATGATTCTCTAACTTAGTATCACTAGATAGTCAGATTCTATTCTAATGTGTAGCATGCCAATCGTTAAGTTAAGTTCACCAAACCCTTTGGCCCAGGTGAGAGGCAAATTTAATTAAGTGACTTGGTCCATCATTGCAGTGTGACATTATCAACCATTACCTATCGTCCCAGTACAACCTCCCCTTGGCCGCATTCGGTTCATTAGATGAGAAACATTGATCAAATCCTATTAATTAACCTATTTTTCTATTCATTGCTACCTTGGTCAAGTACGTAATACTAGGCGGGTTTCTAATGTTGGCCACCACTAGAGAACATTGAAAACAAAGAGAATTAATTAATATATTCATTCACACTTTTCAAGAATTACAAGTTATTAGATTTTACATTATTAGTTCTTCATGGTTCCCACAACCCTAGTTATCAATTTAGCTACTCATAATTTGTGTAAATGCAAGACTCATGAATTTGAGTAACATGATAGAGTACTTATACAATTGAATTAAGCAGAAGAAAATCCAAAGCTTTAATGAAAATCACAAGATTGTAATTAAAAGATGAAATTAAAGTGTACAAGTGTTTTCACAAACTCTCTAATGTTTTTCTTTCTATTCTCAATGCTTTTCTCTAAGACAAATAACTTTAAAACCTATCTATAATGTTTAAAATACAAATCTAAAATAAAATAGGATAACTCGGATGGCAGGCTCCACAAGGTACTCTATGAAATGCAAAGTGATTTACGGCTCATAGTTGGGCTTCTATACTTTGTTGTTGCACTTCTAGACATGGATTCTACGAGACCTCTCTAAGACCCTAAAAGGTTCTATGGCCCGTAGAGGGCTTTATATGATGAAATTTCTGTAAGTCATCACTTTCTAACCCTCAGGGTACGAGACATGGTCTACTACTCATAAAGTATTCCATGACTTGTCTGCATATTCATAGACCAAACTTCAAAAATCCACCTTTCACTAGAATTCTACACGAAACCTACTTCACGGCCTGTAGGATACTCTACGACTCATATTAGGTCATGTGGAACCTTAAAATCAGCAACTTCTGCATATATTGTACAAAATCAATGTCAACCGTAAAACCCTGCAAAACAAACATAAAAATACATTAAAGCCACTAACATCGCATTAAGAAAACATAACATTCCATGTTTTAAGATTCAAAATTGTTGTATTTTGATAGCACATCAACACCCTCAAGTTAAAAATGTTCCTTATCCTCAAATGATGGACTCAATCTATATAAATAGCATAGTAACACACAAGCCTCAACCTAATAGCATATATCACATCAAACTTAAGCATAGATACCCATGCCTACTTTTCAAAACACAATCAAATAGCTATCCATAAACCCATTGTAGACTAATACATGCCACAGTGCAAATATGACAAACAAGGTACTATTAACAAGCTACAATCATTGAATAAGTCTAATGTCACGATCCAAGCCTCGGGCTTAGATGTGACACAATGAATGGCGAACCCGAAGGAACCCCGAACAAGCCTCTTAACTTGTCATTACACATCATTGGTCAAAAAAGTATATAAAAGCATTAAAGATCAAGAATAGGGGCAAAACAACTAAGGGAAAAGCTAGCATAATATCATAGTCAAGAGACAAGAGTTAAACTCAAATCATAGATGCATAACATGTCCAACAACCACCTCAACTACATAGATAAGAGTGGGAGCCAAGAAAAAGCAACCAGGCCACACTCAACCACATAGTCAAATAAAACATAAAGAAGAGTGTCTCAATACATAACAAGAAAGCATAGACTAAGGTCCCCAAAGTGGAAGACTCACCAACTAGCTTGAGTAGCATCGAACTATCCACATAGAGGAGGATGATCAACTTGGGCTCTGGTTACTACATTGTGATATCATGTAGGCAAGAGTATGCATTAGTTCGTTTGAATATATTAAGTATGTAGGATGCAATGCAACAATAGATAGGCATCATAATCAAAATGCATAACAATAGGAAATAGGCATAGTATAATAATATGGAATGTTTGATCAATGCTTAAGTAAAACATGCTTAAATAAGTCATGCTCGTATACAATATCATATGTGTAGAAGAGACAAAGCTAGCTATTCAATGTACAAACCTCTTGGTGGTTGTATGGTATAAAGCCCTCATATGGTTGATGATAATCACACCTTATCAACACGATAGTGAAGTACAAACCCCTCACATGGTTGATGAGTACAAACCCCCACCTTGGTTACCCAGGCTCTTAAACCCCCGGATCTGGTATACTCTAATGCAACACTTTATATAGAGTATATCATATAAATAAGCTCATTTCATCATCATATAGTCAATCATATCATATCTCATGCTTTGGACCTTTAATTTCTCAAGAAACCATAACCGGACATTTTATCAAACACTTAGCGGGTATGTAATACTAGTATAAAATCATGAAATATAGACATGAAATCATGTAAGAAAATCTATTATAAAACCATCAATCAATACCTTGCAACACCCTCAAGCAATAAACATCAAAACCCCTCCTCAAATGTTACAATAGATCAAAGATTTATAACTATAAACATAGCAAAACAATCACAATTCCTCATAGCTCTAACATAGTATGTGGTGAATTTCATAATATGCAAGACCCATTTGTAAATCAACTTTGAATTATGCAATTTTGGTAAAAGGAGGCTGGGGCATCATGGGTGAAAGGGACCCATGAAAGAAACCCATATATCTTAGCTTAAAGATGAACTTGATGAAGATTGGAGATGGAGATTTGAAGCTTGAAGAAGAACCTTAAAGGAGAACCTTAGCTTGGGATAAGGTTTTGGGACTTAAGTTTCCGAAGTGAAAATATAGCTAAGTATTTGAGTAAGAATTTGGAAATGATTAGGATGATATGAGGGTGACATAAGTCTAGGTATGGGTAAATACACGTTGGGGAAGACTTAGGCCCAAGACTTCGAAGTCTTGGACCGAATTAAAAAAACATTCCCCAAAATGTACAGAGGCAAACCCACTTGAAATTGCAATTTTAGAATTTCATAATTGCTAATCTTTCGATTTTAAATCAGGGTTAGACCCTTTTTCACCTAATTTTGACCCCCTAACCACGAAAACGAGGTCGGACTTTTGAAATGGCAAACCCATTTTGAGATATGTAGAATTTAAAATTCTAGGCATTCTGAGGAGCATTTTCGATCACTTTTTGAGGTCATTTCAACATCTTCCCCTTGGGAACATTCATTACCGAATGTAAAAGATATGTACAAGAAGAGAGTGAAAACAAACAAATCAGGCCCAACAAGAATGCAACATTACATCTAAAACACAATTTTCAAAATCTCAACGTAAGTGTAAGATCATGATAACTTGCCAACTCAAACATGAATGCATATGAATGACATAGGGGCTGAAACATAAGACTTGATTCCTATAGGTGACTTAGAATTGGTACCTTAGGCTTGAGTGGAGTGGAAAATATAAGGATATTGCTTTTGCATGTCCGCTTCGGCCTCCCAAGTAGCACTTTCAATTTCTTAGTTCCTCCAAGGTATCTTAACGGATGCCACCTCCTTGCTCCTCAATCTCTTTAGTTGCCTATCCAAAATCTGAACCAAAACCTCCACATAGATCAAATTATCCTCAACAATACCCACAACATCAAGAAGCGCAATATTATTAGGATCACCAACTCATTTCCTCAACATAGAGACATGAAACACCAGATGAATCAAATTCATTTCAATAGGCAACTCCAATTCATAAGCTACCTTGCCAACCCTCTTCAAGACTTTATAAGGACCAACATATCTTGGACTCAACTTTCCCTTTTTGGACCGCACCTTTCATCAGAAAAACTTTCAAATAAACCCAATCACCCACTTTGAATTCAAGCTCTTTTCTTCTCATATTGGCATAAGATTTTTGATGACTTTGGCTGTTTTTAACCATTCCATAATCATTCTCACCTTCTCAAGAGCCTCCATAACAAGATCCGATCCCAATAAAGCAACCTGTCCAACCTCAAACCAACCAACCGGTGATCTACCACATCTCCCATAAAGAGCCTCAAAAGGAGTCATACCAATACTAGAGTAATAACTATTGTTGTAGGCAAACTCAATCAAAGGAAGATGGTAATCCCAACTACCTCTCAACTCAAATACACAAGCCATTAGCATGTCCTCAAGTGTTTGAATGGTTCTTCCATCTTGGCCATCCATTTGAGGGTGGAAACTCATACTAATGTGAACTTTTATACCAAGACCCCTTTGAAAAGACCTCCAAAAGTGTGAAGTGAATTGTTAACCATGATCAGGTATGATGGACAAAGGAACCCCATACAACCATACTAACTCACGGATGTAAAACCTTGCATACTCTTCAGCCCCATTTATGGTCTTAACCGGTAGAAAATGAGCTGATTTCATCATCCTATCAACCACCACCCATATGGAATCAAAACCTTTTCTAGCCTTGGGCAGCCTAATCATAAAATCCATATTAATCGCTTCCCACTTCCAAGTAGGAATCTCTATTCCTTTGGTTAGGCCAGGCCTTTTATGTTCGACTTTGACTTGTTGACAACTATGGAAACCGAAAATGAATTTGGTAATGTCTCTCTTCATGCCTCCCCATCAATACACATCTCTCATGTCCGTATACATTTTGTTAGAATCGAGGTGGATAGAATAAGAAGAATTATGGGCCTTATCAAGAATTTTCTCCCTCAAACAATCAACAAAAGGCACACACAACCTAGCTTAGTACCTAAGGGCAGCATCCCTCCCTTGGGAGAAAACCTATACTTTTCCCTCTTTCACCAAGTCCTTTAATTCAAGCAAGGAGGAGTCAAGATCTTGTTTTTCTATCACCTCATCAACTAATGAAGACTTAGACCCTTCAACAACAACCACAACATCATCACCAACCTCCTCCAACCTAACCCCCAATCTAGCCAATTGATGTATCTCCATATCCATCTCCTTACCACCATCAGCATGGGCTAAGCTACCTATAGGCACCCTACTCAAGGATGGTAGTGCACACTCATGTCATAGTCTTTAAGAAATTCTAACCATCTTCTTTGTCTCAAGTTGAGATCCTTTTGAGTGAAGACATATTAGAGGATCTTATGATCAGAGAACACATCCACATGCACCCCATACAAGTAGTGACGCCAAATCTTCAATGCAAACACAATGGTGGCTAACTCTAGATCGTGTGTAGGGTAGTTCCTTTCATGCACCTTGAGTTGTCAAGAAGCATAAGCTATGACCTTACCATTTCGCATCAACACACAACCCAAACCAACCCAGGAAGCATCACAATCCACCACATATCCCTTAAGCCCATCTGGTAGTGACAATATAAGAGCGGACATAAGCTTGTCTTTCAATGTTTTGAAGCTCCTCTCACATTCTTCAGTCCACACAAACATAACCTTCTTTTGAATCAATTTTTTCATAGGAGAAAAAATGGAGGAGAACCTATTCACAAACCTTCTATAATATCCCGCTAAGCCCAAGAAACTCCTAATATCATACGAGATCAATGGTCTAGGGCAATTTCTAATCACATCTATTTTCTTAGGATCCACTTTTATACTATTCCCCGACACCACATGACCCAAGAATGCAACCTTCTTCAACCAAAATTCACACTTATCGTATTTGGCATACAATTACTCCTCCTTCGATCTTTGCTACACAACCCTCAAATGCCCCATATGCTCCTCCCTACTATATGAATCGATCAAAATATCATCAATGATGACCACAACAAAGGAATCTAGGTAAGGTTTGAAAACATTATTCATTAGGTCCATGAAGATGGCCGGTGGATTGGTCAACCCAAACAACAGCACCACAAACTCATAATGCCCATATCCAGTCCAGAAGGCCATCTTTGGAATATCACACTCTCTCACCCTCACTTGATGATACTCGAACCAAAGATCAATCTTTGAGAAGAAGCTAGCCCCTTGCAATTGGTCAAACAAATCATCAATCCTTGGAAGAGGATACCTATTTTCATGGTAACCCTATTGAGTTGCTGATAGTCAATGCACATTCTAAGTGATCCATCCTTCTTTTTCACAAACAATACTGAAGCATCCCAAGGTGATTGGCTAGGCCTAATAAAACCCTTTTCCGAAAATTTTTTCAATTATTCCTTTAACTCCTCCAACTCTGTCGGAGTCATATGGTAAGGGGGAATAGAAATGGGTTGAGTATCGGGATAGAAATCTATCCCAAAATATATCCCCCTTTAGGGAGGGACACTAGGTAGGTCATTTGGGAACACATCAAGAAACTCATTTACAATCGTAACCGACGCAATAGAAGAGACTCACAAGATGATACAAACACCATAGAAATCAATTTATGGGCTTTAATGCATCAAATGAAGCTACCCTTGACCACCACATCTCGACTTTCCGACTCAAGGACGAGCTAATTAGGGAATTAAATATAACACCATGAATCTTACAATACTAGTAAAATGCAAATGAAAAATGATATGGTTTGGTCAAATTAGCGCCCATTTTTAAAAGTGCTCGAATTTCATGTTATAGGGGGGATATGTGCGTCTAATGCTTAAGAGGGTCGAGTGTATACATGTTTTGTGTCAAATTGAGGAGATCACAACCTTAAATGAAGTAAGAGAATGGGGGAGCTTGTAGGACTTAAGAAGCTAGCAGGTGAGTCACCTACTTGCTTAACTTAAATTACTAGCTAAACGGAGACGAGGCCCAACGTTGAATTTGTTCAAGTCCAATTATAGATAAAGTTCGTGTTAAGGGTGTAACTTTGGCCAATGTTTTAGCATCACACATGGACTATATTTTCAGCCCAAGAAAGATATTAAAAGGGCGTAAGTACATCACAACCCACTTGACTATTTGGGCCCAAAACTAACTAAGAGGAATTTGGAAAATAGGTAGCCAAGGCCCATCAACTTTGAAACTCATTTAGGCCCAAGTGTGAGGGCCAAGTTACTGTATCACCAGCTTCTTAATGTGTACTAACATATGGTCAAAAAGGCAAGGGAAGGTCAGACAAAAGAGCCTTTAAAAATGGCAAAGAAGTTGAAGTTCTTAACATGGTTTGATTTATAGATATTACCCTAAGGTTGCTGACCAGATTTTGGTTTCATTTTATAAACAAGTTTTATTGTGCTATCTTAAGTGTAATGTTGATTGGAACTTGAGGGCTGATGGATGGAAGGCTATTACCTCACATCCTTAATGATTAATTTGTTATTGTTCTGAGACTGGTTCATGGATTTTTGTATGTATAAATATTGTGGAAACAATTTGGTTGAAGTTGGTAAAGGTTTGGAATCATCAACGTCGTAATGTAGAAAAAGGACATAACGTTATGCCGCCCATTTGTATATTGCACAGAATTTTTGTGTCCTGTGTTTTGTGGACTATTGTAAGGCTTTTATAGCACTAAAACAGGTTGCACATGATGTTTATATGATAATTTATATTAGAAAATACGATTAGGGGCAGAAATATTGAAAGAATACGCTCGGGTTCATAATTATCTGCTTGCTGCCCATGTGTGTTTTATTTATAAGATTGGGCTGCCAAGATGTACTTATTAGCTGCTAATGCTAGTTTTATCACCTACTATGTTGTAGATAAATACTTTTAGGATTGGAAGATTATCTTGAGATAATAGCGAGGTTGTACAACGAGGTATGTAAGGCTACTTGATTTCGTATTACTTGGCATGAAATGTAGATTCTTCCTTGGCACATAAAGGCACTTGCCAACTCTGACACAACTATTAACAGTGTCTCCACTCTTTGACTTGTTCATATGCTTATATACATAGTCACCTTCAAATCTGCATACATGCTTGTATACCAAGTTACATGGGTTCTTGTTGCTAAATAAAGATCACGAGTTGTTTCATCTCAGACTCATTTCATTATTTGTGTAACGTACTCTTTTCATTGTCATATTATCTTATATGATTATCTACATGTCATATGCTACATATACAACCCTATAGCTCTGATATTGTGACCCCCTAAAGAACCATCTCAAAGGTAATTGAAAGGCAAAGTACATTGTTTATTGATGGGTGGTAGCCCGACGAGTGGAAGAATCACCTAGCCAGGGACGATCATATCACAGCTGGCAGCCCCAGGGGTTAAGGAAGAACCTAGCCAGGGACGATCCCGATACAATTTTACCACAGATCAATTGGTCATTTGTATTAAATTCAGTGCACAGATTATATAGTAAAGGTAAAGTGATATAAAGAACATAAAGTACATGATCCCACAATGCAACTTAAGGTGGTATGTTATCTTACACCAGTGCATGGTTTCATTTGTGTTGTTACTTCGTATATAGTATATCCTGCCTTTCATATTTAGTACATTATCCCGTACTGACGTCCCTTATGGGGGACCTGCATTTCATGCTGCAGGTACAGGTGCCTGTAGATCTCCTCAATAGGAGTACAGGATATCCAGCTGTTGTTACCAAGCTCCAGGTTGCTTCAGAGTTTGTGCATCTAGAGCTTATATTTTTGTATTGTACAGTTAGTCGAGATGGGGCCTGTCCCAACCCTTATCAGATACTTTTCCTTACTTAGAGGTTTTGTAGACTATGTAAATTAAAGAGTGGTCATGTCTCATACGTTAACCACCGTGGCCCCAAAGGCTTAGTCATATGCATTTTGTTTTGGCTTGTTATCACAGTATATTTCCTTAAGGGAATGTCAAATGTAGAAACACCATATAATAGGTATAGAAAGCACATAGATACATGTTAGTTCTCACGGACCTTACCTGCGATGGTTGTCAGTCTGCCCTAACGGGATTTTGGGCTTGATAGAAGTGGTATCAGAGCATGTTGTCCTAGGTAGTCTGCAAAGCCATGTCTATGTAGAGTCTTGTTTATCAATGTGTTGCGCATCACATTTATAAGCAGGAGGCTATGTGGCATTTAGAGGTTGTTACTTTCTTTCCATTCTTTAGATCATGCCACATAGACAGGTGTAATAGGTGCATTATTTCTAACTGCTAGATTATTTTGTACAGCAAGTATGCTAGAAACTAGGCAAAACAAAGGTAAAGCGAACGGAGTACCAGTGGTGGTAGTTGGTATACCCAATTAGGTGAGACAACGAAATGAGATTCGAGAGGAGTCTCTATCACAGACATCTCCAACTCCTCCAGCTCCTGATAAACCCGGAAGTATTGAAATTTCCCAAAACCACCTATTGATGCTACTGTGCAGGATTTGAGAAATGCAGTCCAACTATTGACCCGTATAGTAACTAGCCAAGGTAAAAGATAGAAAGGTCCAGTTATAGGTACAGATGGTGCGAATAGGGCAGCTGGCACGAGGATACGTGATTTCCTTAATTTGGACCCACCATCCTTCACTGGGTTGGATCATAATGAATGTCCCCAAGAATTTATTGATCAGATTTAGCACACCTTAGATATTATGCATGTGAATGGTACAAAAGCTATCGAGTTAGCAACATATAGGTTGAAGGGCATGGCTACATTGTGGTATGAAGCTTGGAAGCAATCTAAGGGTATAGATGCACCTCCAACTACTTGGGAGGAGTTCAAAGAGGCATTTCTTGACCATTACTTGCCATTAGAGATTCGAGAGGCCCGTGCAGATCAGTTCTTGAATCTCCACCAAGGGAACATGAGCGTGAGGGACTATAGTCTTCAATTGAATTCCCTGGATAAGTATGCTCCTAATATAGTTGCTACTATGGCAAATAGAGTTCGTCGATATATGGATATATTGGATGCATAATTGCTCCCTTGAAAAAAGACATTGATATAGTGAGAATGCAGGCTTTTGCACAGAAATTGGAGGATTAGATGCAAAGGAGAAAGTCAAAAGAGTTGGAAAGATGGCAGGCCAAAACAACCAGATATATAGGGCAGTTTACACCGTCCTAAAGTGAACTTAGGCCTCGATTTTCTAATTGACTGCCTAGGCCATTATCCTCCTACTCTGCAGTCAGTGCTCCACCACAACTTTAAGGGTCTAGAAGTAATCAGTTTGGTCAACGAGGTAAGGGACAAGGTATACGGACAATAGGATATTTAGCAGGCCAACCAATTACTCCTAGGTAGCCTTGTGAATAGTGTGGAAGGAGTCATCCGGGTATATGCCATATTGGGACTGAATTTGTTAAGTGTGGTATGCTAGGGCACATAATGAGAGATTGGCCGAGGAGACATATGGGTGGTATAGGACAATCTATTAGGTCAGCAGTTACATCATCATCGTCAGTTCCTCGATTACGTAGGGGTCGTGGTAGATGTGTTAGAGGGGTAGCTAGCTCTAGCGGAGTCCAGAATCGCTCTTATGCTCTGGGGAGTTGGCAAAATTTGGAAGCTTCACCCGATGTGGTCACAGGTACATTGTCCATCTTTTCACATAATGTATACAAATTAATTGACCCTGGTTCTACACTATCATATATCACTCAACTAGTTGTTGGAAGCTTAAGAGAACACCCAAACTATTGAACAAACATTTGAAGTGTCTACACCAACCGGTGAATCTATTATGCCTAGAAGGGTTTATTATGACTGTGTAGTAAATGTTTGTGACCGTGACACATATGTTGACCTTATTCAGTTAGAAATGGTGAAATTTGATGTTATAATGGGTATGGATTGGTTAGTTTCTTGCTATGCCACCGTAGATTGCCGAACTAAGAGAGTGTGCTTCCACTTTCCAAATGAGGTAGTTCTTGAATGGGAAGGCAATGTTGGGGCACCAAAGGGCAAGTTTATCTCTTATTTTAAGGCCATAAAGATGATATCCAAGAGGTATATATGTCATTTAGTTAGAGTCAGAGATATGGAGGCAGAATCACCAACTCTTCAATCAGTTCTAGTAGTGAATTAATTTGTTGATGTGTTCCTTGATGAACTCCCAGGCTTACCTCCAGAACGAGAGATAGATTTTGGTATTGACTTACTTTCAAGCACTCAACCCATTTCCATCCCTCCATATAGAATGGCCCCGGTAGAGTTACGTGAATTAAAAGAGAAGTTAAAAGACTTTTTGGAGAAGGGTTTTATAAGACCTAGTGTGTCCCCTTGGGGTGCACCAGTGTTATTTGTACGCAAAAAGCATGGCACCTTGAGAATGAGTATCGACTATTAACAATTGAATAGGGTGACAATTAAGAATATATACCCCCTCCCTAGGATTGACGATTTATTTGATAAGTTACAAGGTGCAAAATGCTTTTCAAAAATTGATTTGAGAACAAGGTATCACCAAGTGAAGGTGAAGGAGGAAAACATACCTAAGACTACTTTCAGGACATGCTTTGGTCACTTTGAATTTCTTATTATGTTATTTGGGGTAACGAATACACCAGTAGTTTTTATGGATCTGGTGAAGAGCGTATTTAAACAATTCTTGGATGTGTTCGTGATAGTATTCATAGATGACATTTTGGTATATTCAAGATCAGAAGAGGACCATGCAAATCACTTACAACAGGTGCTACAGGTTCTTCGTGGTCGACAGTTGTATACCAAGTTTTCTAATGTGAATTTTGGCTAAAATTTGTGGCATTCTTCGGTCATTTTTTGTCTTATGGGGGAATAAGGATTAATTGACAAAAGATAGAGGCTGTGAAAGATTGGCCAAGACCAACACCCATGGAAGTTTGGAGCTTCCTATGTTTGGCACGTCATTACAAAAGGTATGCTGAAGGTTTTTCTTCAGTTTCTGCATCCCTAACAAAGTTGACACATAAGTCGACCAAGTTCCAATGGCATGATGCATATGAAAGGAGCTTCCAGGAGCTGAAAAATAAGCTAACTTCTACACTTGTGCTAGTAATTCCAGAAGGCACTGAGGCGTATGTAGTGTATTGCAATGCTTTAGGAGATGGCTTAGGGTGTGTGCTGACACATAATAGTAGGGTAATTGCTTATGTTTCTAGGCAACTACAACCAAATGAGAAAAGCTATCCAACTCATGATCTTGAGCTAGCAGCACCTGTATTTGCTCTGAAAATATGGCGCCACTATTTGTATGGGTTTCACGTTTACATATATAATGATCATAAGAGTCTACAATATATCTTTAAGCAGAAAGACCTAAATTTAAGACAGCAGAGGTGGCTAGAGATAATAAAGGATTATGATGTTGATATACTATACCATCCAGGGAAGGGAAATGTGGTAGCTGATGCTCTGAGTCGTAAGGCAATCATGAATACTGGTGATCAAGCTATTATTAGTCAAGAAGTGGCTAAGGATCTACATCAGCTACCCAGTTTAGGATTTTGCCTTCTTGAAACTCCAAAGAATAATACATAATGTAGCAACGTCTTCATTACTAATGGAGGTGAAAGAAAAAAGTTCGAGGATCCTGTTCTACGATAGTTTAAGCAAAAAGTGAGTCAGGGTGTGATCAAGGGCTTTGACCTTACACAAAATGGAGTACTTTACTGCCAAAATAGATTACGTGTACCTAATATTAATGGATTAAGAAAGAGGATAATGGAAGAAGCCTATCATTACCGACATTCCATCCACCCAAGATTAAATAAGATGTACCATGACCTGAAGGGAATGTTTTGGATGGGAGGTATGAAGAACGACCTTGCAGAATTTGTGGATAAATGTCGAAATTGCCAACAGGTGAAAGTAGAACACCAAAAGCCAGGAGGTTATATTCAATGTATAGAGCTTCCAACATGGAAGTGGGATATGGTCAATATGGATCTTGTTACCGAGTTGCCTCGCTCATTTCAAAAGTTTGACTCCATATGGGTATAGTTGACAGACTCACAACATCAGCACACTTCTTGCCAGTTAGGAGTGATTATACAGTTACAGAGTATGCCAAGCTATACCTTAAAGAGATAGTCAGGTTACATGGGTTCCACTCTCCATTATATCTAACCGAGGAGCTCAATTCACTGCAAAGTTTTAGAAGTCCTTCAAAAGGAGTTTAGGGACACAAGTGAATTTGAGTACGACTTTCCACCCTCAAACAGATGGTCAAGTAGAACGCACCATTCAGACACTTGAAGATATGTTGCGAGCTTGTGCGTTGGACTTTAAAGGTAGTTGGGTGGACCATTTGCCACTTTATTGAGTTTTCCTATAATAATTGCTACCACTCAAGTATCGAGATGGAACCTTATGAAGCTTTATATGGAAGGAAATTTAGATCGCCAATTAGATGGTTTGAAGTGGGTGAAACCACCTTGCATGGGCCAGATCTAGTACAATAAGCCGTGGAAAAAGTTAAGGTAATACAATAGCAGCTAGAAACAACCCAAAGTCATCACAAATCATATACGGATGCTAGAAAGAGAGGACTGGAATTCTCATTAGGGGATTGGATATTTTTAAAGGTGTCTTCAATGAAAGGAGTTATGAGATTTGGTAAGAAAGGAAAACTGAGCCCATGTTACATAGGGCCATACCAGATTATTAAGAGGTTAGGGAAGGTTGCATATGAACTAGAGCTACCCCAAGAGTTTTCAATGGTTCATCCAGTTTTTCATGTCTCAAGGCTTCTAAAATGCATAGGTGACCCATCTCGTATCACTCCTATTAAGGATGTACTAGTTGCAAAAGATCTCACCTATGAAGAGGTACCTATTGCTATTCTAGATCGTCAAGTTAAGAAGCTAAGGAGTAAAGAAATAGCTTCAATATAAGTAATTTAGGGAAACCAACAAACAGAAGAAATAACATGGGAGGCCGAGGGCGTGATGAAATCAAAATACTCTTACTTGTTTGAAGCTAAAGAGGAAGTCCAACATGCAGGATTGGGACACTAATAGGTATGTGTGATTGAATATTGAATGTGTTGTCAAAAGTTTGTGTAAGTAAAGGTTTAAACTTGATTAAACTATCCAATTGAGCTAATATTCGAGGACGAATATTTCTAAGAGGGGGGAGGATGTAACACCCCACATCTTACAATAGTAGTACAATACAAATGAAACATGATATGGTTTGGTCAAATTAGCGCCTATTTTGAAAAGTGCTCGAATTTCATGTTATTGGGACGGATATGTGTGTCTAAAGCTTAAGAGGGTTGAGTGTATAAATTTTTTTTGTCAAATTGAGGAGATCACAACCTTAAATGAAGTAAGAGAATTGAGTTACTTGTAGGACTTAAGAAGCTAGCAGGTGAGTCATCTACTTGCTTAGCTTAAATTGCTAGCTAAACGGAGATGAGGCCCGACGTAGAATTTGTTCAAGTCCGATTGTGGATAAAATCTGTGTTAAGGGTGTAACTTTGGCCCATGTTTTTGCATCACACATGGACTATACTTTCATCTCAAGAATATTTAAAGGGACCAAGTACATCACAACCGACTAGACTATTTGGGCCCAAAACTAACTAAGAGAAATTTGGAAAATAGGTAGCCAAGGTCCACCATCTTTGAGACCCATTTAGGCCTAAGTATGAGGGCCTAGCTGCTGTATCACCAGCTTCTTAATGTGTAGTAACATGTGGTCAAAAAGGAAAAGGAAGGTCGGCCAAATGATCCTTTAAAAATGGCTCAAAAGTAGCCCCTTAATTCATCGTACTTGCAACAATTTTTCAGCTTTCCAAAAAAAACTCTTGTCTTCTTTTTACATCACTTTACAAAGCAACTAATACAACCCTCTAGGGTTCTTGAAGGAAGACTAAATCTTGAAGGCACAGGTAAGTACTTATAGTTGTGTATTTAGTATAGTTTCTTCATGAATGACAAGAAGTATAAGCTAGTTATGCTTGTGCTGGAAATTTGGACAACATGCGTTTAGAAAGTTGTTGCACACTTGCCTTTTGTTTTAGTGACTTCTCTATGGTTTGTGGGTTGTATTATCAAGAAAATTTGATGTTCTTAACATGGTTTGAGTTATAGATATTATCCTAAGGTTACTTCCATGATTTTGATTTCATTTAACAAATGAGTTTTATTGTGCTATCTTAAGTGTAATGTTGATTGGAACTTGTGGGCTGATAGATGGAAGGCTATTGCCTCACATCCTTAATGACTGATTTGTTACTATTATGAGACTATTTCAAGGCTATTTGTATGTTTAAATGTTATGGGAACAGTTTAGTTGAAGTTGGTAAAGGTTGGGAATCGTCAACATCGTAATGTAGCAAAGGGATGTAACGTTATGCCGCATATTTGTATGTTGCGTAGAATTGTTGTGTCCTATGTTTTGTGGATTGTTATAAGGATTTTATAGCACTAAAATAGGTTGTACATGATTTGTATATTACAATGTGTATTAGAAAATACGATTAGGGGTGGAAAGGTTGAAAGAATATGCTCTGGTTCATAATTATCCGCTTGTTGCCCGTGTGTGTTTTCTTTATGAGATTGGGCTACCAAGATGTATTTATTGGATGCTAATGCTAGTTTTATCACCTACTATGTTGTAGATAAAGATTTGGTGGAAGGAAAGGTTATCATGAGGTAATAGCGAGGTCGTACAGTGAGGCAAGTAAGGCTACTAGATTTTGTATTACTTGGCATGAAATCTAGATTCTTCCTTGCACATAAAGGCACTTGGCAACTCCGACACAACTATTAACCGTGTCTCCACTCTTTGACTTGTTCATATTCTTCCATACATACCTTCAAATATGCGTACATGCTTGCATACCAAGTTATATGGGTTCTTGTTGCTAAATAAAGTTCACGAGTTGTTTCATCTCGTATGCATTTCATTATTTATGTAACGTACTCTTTCCATTGTCATATTGTCTTGTATGATTATCCACATGTCACATGCTACATATACAACCTTATAGCTCCAATATTGTGACTACCAAAAGAACCATCTCAAAGGTAATTGAAAGGTAAAGCATATTGTAACCACTAAAAGAACTATCTCAAAGGTAATTGTGACCACCAAAAGGACAACTCCTATAAACATTCCTAGCAACAATCGAGGCACCAATAGGAGTAGACATTTCATATTATTCGTGCAACAAGTCGAGGAGAAAATGGAACTTTATAGTAACAAAAGGGGTAAGAAAGGAAAGAGTGGCACCCGAATCAGTCAAAGCATATACATCAAAGTCAAAGATTATCAATATACCGGTATCAACAATGGGAACTGCACCAATCCCTTGCCTCCCATGTAGTGTATACAACCGATTGTGCCTTGGGGCACTACCCTGAGGACCACCTCTACCCAATGGGAACACATTTCCAACTCGTCCCTTGCCATGGTTTCATGAACAATCTATCTTCTTGTGACCAAGCTCCCCACATTCATAGCATGCATTACATTCCTTCAAACATGGGCCTCATGGCTCCTTCCAAATTTAAGGAACACATCAATAAGAGCCACCCCATCGACACCTTGGGGCCTAGGGGAGACATTGGCAAACCCCCTATTAGTAGTATGAGAAGACCCTTGGCCTTGATGAAATACAGCACCATTTTGGAATTTACCTTCAAATCGGGCCCTTGTGGCCTTATGCCCCCTTCCCTTCCTCAATTTCTCCTTCTCCATTTGCTCGACATAGGTCATCAGCTGAGATAAGTCAATGTCACTAATTAGCATATTGGACCGGCATTCTTCACTTACCAAGTCGGAGAACCCTATCATGAACTTATTCATCCTAGATCTAGGATCGGCCACCAAATGAGGAGCATACTTGAAAGTTGGTTAAACATAAGGGCATATTCCCTCACACTCATATCACATTGTTTCAAGTTCAAAAATTATATCAACATTGCTTCCCTAATCTCAAGAGGGAAAAATTGATTAAGAAAGCCAATTTGAACTCCTTCCAAAACACCACATTACTAACTCCCTTTTCACCCTTCCATTGATCATACCATATTTGGGCTACCCCTTTGAGTTGGCATGCCACCAACTCTGCCTTTTCATTCGGCCCAACACCCATGATATTTATGATTTTGTAGACCTCATGAAATCCAGAGGATTCAACCTCATGAAATCTCTTACCTCAGCCCACGGGTTAGTAGCATGAGGGTATTGGGCCCCTTGGTTGACTTGGTTGGCCACAACTTGGGCAAGCATAGTGAGAGCATCTCGGAGCTCACAATTGGTAGGTTGCTCCTTGGGAGTTTAGGCCCTTCGTCCAAGAGTGTTTCGCATGATCTTGCTTAGATAAAAATAGTTGTTAGGGGAAAAGCTCACTACAACACTATAGCACGAGGTAGAATATAAATAAGGGAAACATTTCCAAAAACACTTCATAGCCTTCTACTCATAGTCATGGCGTGCTTCACAACCAATGAATAGGACTCTAATCGACGTGGTGGGTTGGACTATGAGTATCTATCCACCTAGTTGTTAGATACCAAGTTTGTCAAGACCCAAGTCTAGGGCCTAGATGTGACACGTCAAATGGGGAACCTGAAGGAACCCTAAACAAGCCTCTTAACTTGTCATTACACATCATTGGTCGCGAAAGCATATAAAGACATTAAAGAGAAAGAATAGGGGCAAAGGGACTAAGGGAAAAAATTGCACAATATCATAGTCAAGAGATGATTCAAACTCATATCATAGATGCATAATATGTCCAACAACCACCTCAACTACATAGATAAAAGTGGGAGCCAAGACAAAGCAACCAGGCCAGGCTTAACCACATAGTCAAATAAAACATAAAGAAGAGTGTCTCAATACATAACAAGAGAGCATACACTAAGGTCCCCAAAGTGGAAGACTCACCAACTAGCTTGAGTAGCACCGAACTATCCACATGGAGGAGGATGATCAACTTGGGCTCCGGTTACTACATTGTGATATCATGTAGGCAAGGGTATGTGTTAGTTCGTTTGAATATGCTAAGTATGTAGGATGCAATGCAACAAGAGATAGGCATCATAATCAAAATGCATAACAATAGGCAACAGGCATAATATAACAATATGGCATGTGTGATCAATGCTTAAGTAAAACATGCTTAAATAACTCATAATCATATAAGATGTCAAATGTGTAGAAGAGACAAAGCTAGCTATTAAAGGTACAAACCCCTTGGATGTTGTGTGGTGCAAACCTCTCACATGGTTGATTATAATCACACCTTATCAATATGGTGGTGAAGTACAAACCCCTCACATGGCTGATGAGTACAAACCCCCAACTTGGTTACTCGGCTCTTATCCCCTCGGATCGGGTATGGTCTATTACAATACTTTATATAGAGTATATCATATAAATAAGTTTATTTCATCATCATATTATAAATCATATCATATCTCATGCTTTGAACCTTCAATTCCTCAAGGAGCCATAACCGGACATTTTATTAAACACTTAGAGGGTGTGTAATTCTAGTATATGATCGTGAAATTTAGAGATGAAATCATGCAAGAAAATCCATTAGAAAACCATCACTCATAACCTTGCAACACCCTTAATAAACAAACAACAAAACCCCTCCTCAAATCTTACAATAGATCAAAGATTTATAGGTCTAAACATTGGAAAATAGTCACAATTTCTCATAGCTTTAACAGAGTGTGCCATGAATTTCATAATAAGCAAGACCCATTTGTAAATCAACTTTAAATTATGCAATTTGGGTAAAAGGAGGCTTGGGCATCATGGTTTAAAGGAACCCATGAAAGAAACCCACATACCTTAGCTTAGAGATGAACTTGGTGAACATTGGAGATGGAGACTTGAAGCTTGAAGAAGAACATTAAAGGAGAACCTTAGCTTGGGGTGAGGGTTTGGGACTAGAGTTTTGGGTGTGAAAATATGGCTAAGTTTTTGAGTATTTATTAGGATGATATGAGGGTGAAATAAGGCTAAGTATGGATAAAACATGTTTGGGAACACTTAGGCTTAAGACATGGAAGTCTTGAACCAAACTAAAAAAAACAGTCCCCAAAATGTATAGAGGCGCGTCGCGGAGGCGACCCGAAAACCCCACTACAAATCGCACTATTGGAATTTCATAATTGCTAACCTTTTGCCCTTAAATAGGGGTTAGACCCTCTATCACCTAATTTTGACTCCCTAAACAAGAATATGAAGTCGGACTTTTGAAATAGCAAATAGATTTTGAGACATGTGGATTTTAAAATTCCATGCAGTCCAACGCACATTTTCAGGTAATTTTTGGGGTCGTTTCATCTAATGTTAATAATACAATGCGAGTGCGATCACAAAAAGAAGTCACATATCTCACTGTCAATGATGTTTCAATGTATAACCTCGGGACTATGCAGAATCACTCACTTGCACAAAATATATTCATGTATCATGCCCAATACCATATACTTTCCCCTATACTCATAAGTAAGACCTTTGACTACTTGGATTAGGATAAATTTATGACTTTTCAGACTTGGAACTTAGGCTCAAGGGAAAATATGATGTTTTTGGAACATAGTGACCAAAGGCCTTCCTTGGCACTACACTTTTCTACACTTTTCCCCTACCAATTCTGTTACTTTCATTCCATTATCCCTTTTTTCCTATTTCAAGCTTTTCTGGGTACTTTCTTTTTATTTTTCATATTTTTCCCTTTTGTTTACACTTCATTTTTCTTTTTACCTCATAATAAGGCATCACTTATTTTTCTTGCACCCAACACACATTATTACTCCTTTTCCATGTATCATTAACTTTCCTCTTCATTTTGTATTTTACCCTTATACCAATCATGAGACGGCCCAAAATGTTCTTCTAAATGCCTATAATCATATTTCTGTATATCTCAAAATCCATGTGTGATCTCGAAAATTCAACTTCATTCCATGTAAGATGTTATTATGAGGGTCGAGCCCCAAAATTTAGAGACTGAAGACTTGTTATTATGAGGATGAGCCCAAAAAGTGTCTTGGCCCCGACTCCATTCCATGTAAGATGTGTGATTGGATATTAGGATATAGTTATGCTATTAGCTTGACTCTTTTATGCTTTAATGATTATCAAAGACTTCTTTTTGTCCTGCTTCCCATTTTATTATATCTCTTGTTGTTATTTCTTTTGATTCCGCGATCAAGGATGTGTGATTGATATGCTAAAAGGCTTGTTTGGGGTCCCTTAGGGCTCCGATTCGCCGTGTCACATCTTTACTTGATACAAAGATGGTGGTTAGAGCTCCTCAACAATTATGATATAAGTGTGCATTATCATCCTGGCAAAGCTAATATTATGGTTGATGCTCTAACTAGAGTGTCCATTGGTAATCTAGCTCATATTGATGATGGTGGCAAAGAGGTCGCAAGAGAAGTTTACCGATAGGCTAGATTATGGGTTAGGTTTGATGAAGTTGAAAATAGTGGTGTAGTGACTGTTGATGGTTCTAAATCTTCTTTGGTTGAGGAGGTAAAATCAAAACAAGATCTTGACCCCGCTTTGTTAGAGTTGAAGGCCTTGGTGAAAGATTGTAAGGTGGAGGTTTCCTCTCAAGGAGGAGATGGTTCCCTTAGTTACCAAGGTAGGTTATGTGTGCCTAATGTTGATGACTCAGTGGATTTGATCTTAAAGGAGGCCCATAATTCATCCTATTCTATTCACCTCAGTTCTACAAAGATATATAGAGACTTGAGGGATGTGTATTAGTAGGGTAGTATGAAGAGAGATATTGCCAAGTTCATATCCGGATGTCACAATTGCTAACAAGTGAAAGTCAAACATGAAAGGTTAGGTAGCCTAGCCTAAGACATAGAAATTCCTACTTGGAAGTGGGAAGAGATCAAGATGGATTTTGTTGTTAGCTTGCCAATGACTAAGAAAACCTTTGACTTTATTTAGGTTGTTGCGGATAGAATGACAAAGTAGGCTCACTTTCTAACAGTCAAAACTACTTATGGTGCCTAAGATTATGCTAAGTTGTACATCCATGATTTGGTTAGATTGCATGGTGTGCCCTTCTCTATCATTCTGGATCGTGGAGCTCAATTCACTTCTCACTTTTGAAGGTCATTCAAAAGAGGTCTTGGTACCAAGGTTAAGCTTAGCACGTCTTTTCATCTTCAAATGGATATTCAAGCCAAGAGGACTATCCAAACTCTTGAGGATATGCTTAGAGCTTTTATTTTTGAGTTTAAGGATAGTTGGGATGAACATCTTCCAGTTATTGAGTTTGCTTGCAGCAATAGTAACAACTTAAGCATTGGTGTGGCTCCCTTGGAACTTTTATATTGTAGGCATTAGAGATCCTTGATTGGGTGGTTTGTAGTGGGGGAGATGGCTTTGCTAGGTCCAGATCATGGAGGCCATAGGGAAGGTGTGGTTAATAAGGGAGAGATTGAAAATAACCCAAAGTAGACAAAAGTCCTACTCCGATGTGAGGATAAGAGATCTTGGGTTTATGGTTGGTGATTGAGTTTACTTGAAAGTCTCACCCATGAAGGGTGTGGTCCAATTTAGCAAGCAAAGGAAACTAAGCCCATGGTTTGTGGGTCCTTATAGAGTTTTGGGGAGAGTGGGTAAGGTTATATATGAGTTGAAGTTGGCTATGGAGATGAATATGGTTCATCCGGTCTTACATGTGTCCATGTTAAGAAAGTACATGGGTGATCCAAGTGCTATAGTAACCTATGAGGAGGTCCCAGTAGAGATTTTGGATAGACAAGTGAAGAGGTTGAGAAACAAAGATGTTGCTTCTGTCAAGGTTCTTTGGAGTAATAAAACATTTAAAACTTCCACATGGGAAGTCAAATCGGATATGAAAAAGTGATATCCATATCTCTTCCACTCTACTCAAGTCGAAGGTAATAATTTGAGTCCCACATATGATTTCAAGTCTTAACTTTCAACTCTTATGTCATTTTGCATATATTCATGTTTATCTTAACAAGATTATTGTGATTTTTGACATTCATTGTTAGATTTTCAAAAATTATGTTTAAATGCATTTGTTACATTTATGTCGAGCTGCATTTGTTGATTGATTAGCATAGCTATTTATTTCAAACTTATACCACAAACTGATTTTGTCTACTATGACTATGGATGTTTTGGGCTATAAAATCATGAACTATCATGAGCTTTTGTAATAGATTTCAAGGTACGCTACATGAGGGTTTTGCTACATGTTGGTGGGTTGATTTGCGTTGAGTTTACTTATCTTATTCACTCTTGAATGCATGATTTTGAACAAGTATCATGAATCCACCAAGTATTTTATAAAATGACATGACAAGAATTCTCAAGTTATTGATGATCGATTTCATCATTTACAAGTCAAGTTACTAAATGTTGATTAAGGGATTTCAAGTATGTGTTGAATTACGGAAAAGTATACATGATTTTACAAGTATCAAGTTAAGCCCTATTTCAAGATTTTTACCTCTTATGGGACATTCATATTAAAGAAAGGGTTCATGTATTATTGGTGTCTACTCTCATCTTCAAGTTAGGCTCACCATTAGAGGTCAAGCATTTTTAAGTGCTACTGATGCCATGATACCATGTCTCTTACAAGTTATTAAAGTTATGATTATTTCAAGTATTCTGTGGGATTTGACTAAGCACCAATTGAGGCTTAAGATAGGGGCTCAACTCAAGGGTTCCTTATATAAAGTCTTTAGTCTCTAAATATCTACCACCATAGGATTATTTATTACCCTTGATATACTAGTGGAGCCATCTAGTCATGTTATTATGTTTGGTTTGCTTTGGCAAGTAGACCACACCTAGCCGGGGGGTGTCATGCTCGTCCACTTGACAAGGGAGGTGTCATTTCTTGGATTTCAAATTGTAGTTACTTGGTCTATATTTGTTAAGGTCTCCACCCACATATGTAGGATATATATATTGCACAAGATGAATCATTTGCAAGCATTTTTTTTTACGAGCATTGATCATGCATGTCATATTAAGATTATATACCCATTGTTTATATATATGCATCTTGATTATATTGGCTTATGTCTTATAGAATTACATCCTACATACATAGTATATTCAAACGTGCTAACGCAAATTCTATGCCTGTATGATATTATCATGTAGGGACCGGAGAACCTTTTGATCATCCTCTAGTTCGGTACTTCAAAGATAAGCATTGGAGAGTCCTCAAGTCCAAGTACACTATCTACATTACTCTTGCTGAGACTTCTTTATGTTGAACACTTGTTATTATGAGGGTGAGCCTGGAATGTGTCTTGGCCCCTGCCCCATTCCATGTTAGAACTGTTGTTGGATACTATGGTATACTTATGCTATGAGCTTGACTCTTTTATGCTTTAATGATTATCAAAGACTTCCCTTAGTCTTGCTTCCTTTTTTATTATGTCTCTTGTTATTATTTATTTTTCATCCACGACCAAGGATGTGTAATTGATATGCTAAGAGGCTTGTTTGGGGTCCCTTCGGGTTCCCATTCGTCATTATCATATCTAGGCCCTATGCTTAGGTCGTGATAAGCCACCCTTAACTTAGCATTTTGGCATGAGTTGAAGTGCAGATTATCCAACCTTGGAACCAGGGTCACTTTTTGGTAGCCACCCTTAACTTAGGTTTTTCACCTAAATCAAAGAGCACAATGTTCAAGTAAGGACCACTACCAAATTGAAGATTTTACAACTATTTAGATCAGGTCATTTAGGTTTTTTACAAAGAAAAGGTACATGTAAATCTCAAACATTAGGAACAAGGGGTATTCTGCACATTTGGTTAGTCATTTAGGCTAAGTGGACTATTATGAACAAAAACTTAAGATCCTTGCCTAACCAACTAACAAAATGTCTAAATTAGAGTAACTGGAAAAGTTTTGAATTGAAACACAATACATGAATTCAGTAAATTAAGCTCACACTCACATTGCACTGATTACACTATAAACATAGATGATTAGATCATGCTTTTTATCTAAATTTATCCTCACTTATTAGAAAAAGCACTGTCAATGCACTCAAATATGCATGGCTGCTATTTAGACTAACTAATGAAAAATTTGGTAGGTATCATATTTTTCATAAAAAAGCTCGAAAACATACATATGCTAGAGATTGTAGTACTATATGCTACAAACACAACCTAAACATCATAATCATGCTGGTTCAATAAAAAGTAAATATCCATGGGGAAAAAGAACCCAGGAAATAAACCCCTTAGGATTGAAATTGGGTTAGTTATAGACCAAAGATACTAAGACTTCACTAAGGCCCATAACTACCCATACCCTATCGAAAAAGAGGTGTATTGTCATCAATTCACACAATCAAAACAAAATAAAGTACTAGGGTCAAAAAATATACTGGGCACCTAAGCACTAGTGTCCACCTTAGGTTTTTCTCCTAAGCAGCGGCTAGTTTATTGTCGCATCACGACATTGACAACTCGAGTACATAGACTTCCTCAAGTGCCCATTCTTCCACTGTTTTTATTTCCTCCACATTTCTAAGGTACAGCTTGACTCTTTGACCATTTACTTTGAATGTCCCTTCATTTCTTCTATCCAACTCAATGGCTCAATGATCAAAGACATTGCTACTCAAAAGGGTCCCAACCATCTGGATTTGAGTTTTCCAAGGAATAACTTTATCTTGGAATTATATAGTAGCACAAAGTCCCCTAGTACGAACTGAAGATTCTCTGTGTGACGATCATGTTGCAGCTTCATTCGTTGTTTATATAAGGCTAAGCTCTTATATGCCTTTAAGTGAAATTCATCAACCTCATTGAGTTGGCTCAGCCTAGAGTTTGCTGCATAATTACAGTCTAGATTCAAATTCTTTAGCACCCACATTTCCTTATGCTTAAGCTACATCGGAAAATACATGCTTTCCCAAAGACAAGTTTGTATGGAGGCATGCCTATAGGGTTCATGAATGCTTTCTGGTATGTCCATAATGCATCTTGAACCTTCCTCGACCAGTCTGTCTAGTTTACATTCACATTTTTGGATAGGATCTATTTAATATCCCTATTAGACGCCTCCACTTTCCTGCTTGTTTGATGATGGTAAGGGCTTTTAGGCAAATGTTTTATCCCATTCTTTTCAAGTAGGGCCTTGAATAATCTGTTGTTGAAGTGAGAACCTCCATCACTAACGATTGCCCGAGGGGTTCCAAACCTTGAGAATATATTCCTTTTTAGAAACATTATGACGATTTTACCTTCATTGTTGGGTAGAGAAACTATCTCCACCTATTTTGATATAGAATGCACAACCACCAAGATGTATTTATTCCATGCGACCTAACAAAGGGACCCATGAAGTCTATTACCCATACACCTAATCACTCAATCACCATAAGAGGTATAGAGGGAGCTTATGTTTGCGAGAAACACCACCTTAGCTTTGGCACCTATCAAATGTTTTGTCGTAGTCATAAGCACCCTAGTGGATTGTGGGACAATATTACCCATTATGATGCCCACCTACCAAATGACGAGTGACATGCCTTGAGGATACTCACCATCTCAATCTCAGAAACACATCAATGAATAATCCCATCTGTGCATATGCGAAATACATATGGGTCATCCCAAAAGAACTTTCTCACATGATATGTGAACTTTCAATGCTTATGGGTATTTAGATCAAGCGACACCATATCACTTACAAAATAGTTTGCATAATTTGTGAACCATGGTATTAAATCATGGGATGTTGTCAACATTCTCTTATTTGGGAATGAGTCATCGATCTTCAATCCATAATCAAACATTTTAATTGCCCCATTTTTCAACCTAGAAAGGTGATCTGCGACTCGATTTTCGGTCCTTTTTTTGTTAATGATTTCAAAGTCAAAATTTTGAAGGAGAAGTACCCATCTCATCAACCTTGGTTTTGCATCCTTCTTTTCCATCGTGTACCGCAGTGCTGAGTGGTCTATCTGCACCACAAGTTTGGTCCCCAATAGACATGACCTAAAATTCTCGAATGCCAAGACCACTGCTAGTAACTCCTACTCTGTGACAATATAGTTCTTCTAGGCTATATTTAAGGCCTTGCTAGCATAGTATATGGGATGTAATATTTTCTCTGGGCAATGTCCCAATACTACACCTAGTGCAAACCCACTTGCATCATATATGATTTCAAAAGACTTTGACCAGTCTAGAGCATAAATTGGGGCCAAAATTAGCTTCTATTGTAATCCTTCAAAGGCTTTAACGCGTGCATCATCAAACATGAACTTAGCATCCTTCTCAAGAAACTTGCACATTGGATGTGCAATTTTAGAGAAGTATTCTATGAATTGTTGGTAGAACCCTGCATGCCCTAGGAAGTTTCTAACACCCTTGACTGAGATGGGTGGGGGGAGCTTCTCAATAAATTCAACTTTAGCTCTATCAACCTTAATTCCTTTGATGGAGATTTTGTGCCCCAATACAATGCCCTCCTTCACAATGAAGTGACACTTTTCGTAATTCAGCACTAGAAGGCATTCCTTACATTTTGTAGCATACCCTGTAAGTGTTTCAAGCAGTCCTCATATAAGTCCCCGACCACACTAAAGACACATATGAAGACATTGATATTATCTTCCGCCATTTATGAAAAGATGGACATCATGTACTTTTGGAATGTTACTAGGGTGTTTCACAACCTAAATGGCATCATTTGAATGTGAAGGTGCTATAGTGGCATGTGAACCTCGTCTTCCCCTGATCTTCTGGAGCAATAGTGATTTTGTTGTAGCATAAATACCTATACGAAATCAGTACAATCCTTTTCCAACCAATCGGTCCAGTATCTGATCCATGAATGGCATAGGATAATGTCTTTTTTCGGTCGATGTATTGAACTTTTTGTACTCCATGCAAACTCTCCATCACGTGACTGGCCGCATACGTATCAGCTCGTTATTGGTGTTAGGGACCACGGTGATAACCTCTTTCTTTGGAACACATTGAACTAGGCTTAACCATTCACTGTCGGTGATTGGATAGATCACTCCTACATCCAACCACTTGATGATTTCATTGCATATAACCTCTTGCATAGGCGGGTTGAGATGTCTTTGATGCTCAGAATTTGGCTTGTATTCCTTGACCAACTAGATTTATGTGTACATATCCTAAGAGGGATACCAATGATATCTGAAATCATCTACCCAATGGCCTTCTGAACTATTTATGTACCATGACAAGGGCATTCACTATTCATTATTTAGGTCCACAACAACTTTGACTAGCAAGGTGTTGTTGACTCCCAAAAATGCATATCATATATATGCTAGAAGTGCCTTCAACTCTAGCACTAATGGTTCTGCTATGGATTTCTTGGTGGGTAGTGACTCTCAGATTGTATAAGTTCATCTCCAAATTAGTTTGGTGTCAAAGGGAATAAGATACCCCTAATGCATTCACTTTCTTCTCATAGTCTATGATAGCATCAATATCAAAGTTTATCAGCACAACTTCCAAAGTGTTGACACCTAGTATCACGACAAGTGGTACTTCTTGCTCAACATCATCAGCATTCTCAATAATAGAAACCACCTTTAAATCATCTTCTTTCTTTGTCAGCTAACAAATGTTGAACAATACCTCATCTATTCCTAATCTAAACTTGAGTTAGGCCCTCGGCACGTCCATCAAGGTGAGACCAGTGGCTCGAAAGGGCTTTCCCAAGAATATAGGGACTTCGACGTCAACCTTGCGGTCTAGGATCATAAATTCCGCAGGGAATAAGAATTTATCAACTTTAACAATCACATTATAAGGTATTCCATAGGCTTGTTCACCGTGCAATCAACCATCAACAACCGCATGTTGGCCGGAGTAGGGGCTTCCAGTCCTAACTTCTTAAAGACTGCAAGGGGAATTAGATTTATGTTTGCACCGAAAACATATAATGCCCTTGCAAAATCCATCTCTGATGCTATAGGGTATGGTAAAATCCGCGGGATCTTCTCGCTATTGAACCAAAGACCCCATAGCAATTGCATTGCAATGTTAAAGCTCTTGGGAGAGCTCCTGTCTCAAAGTGTGCTTCTTGGTAACTGGGTCTTTCATGTACTTCCTATACCCTTGCATCTTCTCCAATACCTCAATAAGAAAGATGTTGGTGGAGAGTTATTTCAGCATGGAGAAAAAGTACTTGAACTTTCCCTCCTCCTCCTTCTTTTTGATTATTTTAGGGAAAGGAGGAGGAGGCCTGGGAATAGGTTTCAGCTTCTGTACCGCATCTGCAGCATCACTCACCCCATTCTTACCATTAGATATCAGTATCCTTCACCTCAACTATCTCCTCTCAAATATCATCATCATCAACTGGTATAGGAAGATCAATGGGACTCTTGCCACCATGAGTTGTAACTGCCTTGGATTTTGAACTGTGTCACTAGGCAGTGTACCCTTCTGACTTTGGTTGAGTTGAGTTGATACTTGACCAAAATATTGCTCAAGTTATTTCATAGCAACAGAATGAGACTTGACTTTCTTATTTATACTTGAGATCTCAGATTTCATCCTCCTAAGAGTCTTATCCTATGTCTTAGCTTTCTTCAACAGATGGTCAAACATCTCCTCAACTCTTGAGCTATAACCACCTGTGTCATGGTTGTGTAGTGGCACATAAGGGCCATTTTTGAAACCATCTATGCGACCCTAATATATGTCTCTTTCTTGTCCCCAATTCCCCTTATAGTACCTTTTGTGGTTGTCTCTATATGCTCTATCTCAATTAAAGATTCGACCTTGGTTTCCTTTACCTAATGCCAATAGTCATGATTAGACCCTTGGGCGTTGGTCTAGATATCTTCCATCTGATTAGCAATAAAACAAGTGTCCTACTCATAGTAGTGATCATCATAAATGGGTGCTCATAGTAGGAATCTTCATACACGGATGCTTGCGAGGGCTGGTGAACAACTGGATCGACTCGTTCCTGATTCTGCTTCACCATCACCTACATTCCTATACAATTTGGGCAAGCTCTTGTGTAATCTCTTTGTTTATTCTAGCTTGCTCTGAACTGATACTGATAGTGCATGAACTTTTGGTAGATGTTGTGTCTCTTTGCTCCCATGCATGATTAGTCTTGACCGCTCTCTCAATTCTTTCAGTAATCCTTGCAAATGGTTTATCTAAGTATATTCCCCCCATAATAATATCAGCACAAGCTTTGACTATTCTTATCCAGGCACGGTAGAAGATCTCCACTAAGGCATCATCAATAATTTTGTGGTCTGGGACACTTCTCAAGCATTTAATGAATTCTCCCATATATTACTGATAGAGTCACCAGGAAGTTTCTCAAAGTTATTGATCTGATCATTCAACTTGACTTTCTTCGATTTTGGGAAATACCTCTCCAAAAAGGCTCTCTACAACTCAGCCCAATCGGTGATCGAACCTTGTGGGAGCTTGGATAGCCATAGTGCTGCATTTCCTATCAAAGATAATGGGAATATACAATGTGCCACAATATCCATAGACAGATTTTATGTTCCTATCACTCTCTTGCAAACAAAGGAAATGTTGTGTAGATGGCTATGTGGATCCTTTAATGGTAGGCCGACGAACAATCCACGGTTCTGAAGCATCTGGAGTAATCCACTCGAGATCACAAACTTTTTGTTAGCCGGTAGTGGTGGCAGCAAAATAACTCCAGTCACCTGCAGAGCTATAGTGCTCAATCTATATTGATTCCACTGATAGGCATTGGCATTGAAGTCCTGGGGCAATGGAGTAATGTCCTCAAGAGGAGGTGGATTTTCATTTTTGGCCTTCTCATTCTCATTCTGGTTCAGAGTTGTATTTGTTGCATTGTTGGTGTTATCTTGGGCCATTCTTCTTAGGCTTCTCTGGACCTCAGATTCTAACAAAGTCAAGGGTATGCCTTAACTTTACATGTTGAGCATACACTAAACTTACACCCTAAAAGTCAAGGGTATGCAATTTGGGTTTATAACCAACATATCTCATAGAAGGGAGGTTTTATAATAACAAGTAAATAGTAATCCTAACAAACACATGGGTTTAACCAATGTGGAGATAAACTAGAGTATTATGTTCCCCATGATAATCACCGGATAATCGAATTCTTTTCTAGTCTGTACCATGCAAAAATGAAAGTTCAGTGCACCAAACCCTATGGCCCATGCGGGAGGCGAATATCACTACGTGATTTGGCCCATACCCGTAGTGTGATGTTACTAACCCTTGCCTATTGTCTCAGTACAACTTCATCTTGGCCCAGTTCCATTGACTAGACGAGAAACACCGATCAAATCCTATTAATAAATCTCTTTTCCTATTCATTATTACCTTGGTCCAGTCAGTAATACTTGGAGGGTTCTAATGTTGTCCACCACTAGAAAATATATCAAACAAAGAGAATTAATTAATACATGCCTGCACACATTTCAAGATTTATGACTTATTCAATTTTATGTTGTTAGTTCTTCATGGTTCTCACAACCGTAATTGTGGATTTAGCAATACATAATTTATATAAATTCAAGACTCATGAATTTGAATAACATGATAGAGTACCTACACAATTGAATTAAGCACAAGAAAATCCAAAGATTTAATGATAATCACAAGATTGTTAAAAGATGAAATTAAAGTATACAACTGCTTTCTCAAACTCTTTGATGTTTTTCTCTCTATTCTCTTTACTTGTCTAAGTGAAATAACCTAAAAACCTATTTATAATTCATAAAATACAAATCTAAAATAAAATAGGATAACTAGGCCGATAGGCTCCACAAGGTACTCTACAGGTCGTAAAGTGATTTACGGTTCGTAGTCAAGATTTTGTACTCTGTTGCTACACTTTTTGAATTGGATTCTATGACACTCCTCTAAAACCTATAGGGGGTTTCATGTGATGAAATTTTTGCAATTCTTCACTTTCTAATCCTCAAGGTACGAGACTTGGTCTATGACTTGTAGTGTGTTCCATGACTTGTCTGCATGTTCGTAGACAAACCATCAGAAATGCACCCTTCACTGGAATTCCATATCCTCCTTCATAGCCAGTAGATTACTTTACTGCCCATAAATGGTCTCGTGGATCCTCAAAATTAGCAACTTCTATGTACTTAGTACAAAATTAATGCCAACCCTGAAAACCTGCAAACAAATCAGGAAAAAACATCAAATCCACTAACATCGCATGAGAACACACGAAATTTAATATTTTAAACATTAAAAGTGTTATATTTTAATAGTACATCAAAGAACAGGACTCTCCAGATCTATTGTGATTGTCGACCACTAAATAGGGTTATGGTAAAGAAAGATTATCGTTTGTTGCATAGCAATCACTTAATTGATCAATTACGGGTGGAGCAGTCCTTTGTAAGATTCATCTGAGGTTAGGTTATCACCAGTTGAGGATCCAAATGTAAGATATTCCAATGACTACATGTCAGACCCGTTATAGACATTATGAGTTTCTAGTTATGCGGTTTGGGCTAACTAATTCCCCTGCAGTATTTATGGATCTAATGACCCATATATCTCAGTAGTATCTAGACTCATTTTTTGTGGTTTTCTTTGATGATATCCTGATATATTAATAGAGTTGAGAGAAGTATGCCCAACATCATTAGATTGTTCTATAGACACTCAGAGATCACAAGGCATATACTAAATGTTCTTAAGTGTGAATTCTAGCTTAATTGTGATGTTCTTCGGGCACATATTGTCCAAAGAAGGTATTATGGTAGATCTTGCTATGATTGAGGCATTTCCTGACTGGCCTAGGCCTACGTTGGTGATAGAGATTCAAAACTTTGTCAGGTTGGTAATGTATAATAGATGATTTATTGAGGGGTTTTCCTCTATTGCTTCTCCATTGACCTAATCGACTCACTAAGGTGTATTGTTTGTATGGTCTGAGGAGTGTGAGACTAGTTTTCTAAAGTTGAAAGAGTTGTTGACTACTACACCTGTTTTAACCCTTCCTATTGAGGCAGAGAGGTTTGTTATGTAATGTGATGCCTCCAATATTAGTTTAGGGGTCATGCTGATGCAAAAAATTTGAGTCATTTTTTATGCTCTAGGCAGTTGTAGGGCCCATAAGTATAACTACCTTATGTATAACCTAGAGATAGCGACGGTAATGTTTGTACTCAAAGAATTGAAGACCATATATATATGACGTTCATGGTGATATATATATAGACCACCAGATCTTGCAACGTATTATGAACAAGGGGATCTGAATTCCAGAAAAGGCGATTGGATTGAGCTACTAGATGATAATGATCTTTCTATTTCGTATTATCTTGGCAAGGTAAATATAATAGCGGATTCCTTGAGTTGGCAGGCAGTTAGTATCAATTGTCTAGCACACATTGGTAAAGAGGACCGACCTTTAGATTTTTACATCCAGTCCTTAGCTAATAAATTATTCCCAGCTGGGGATCGTCCTCTATTAGGGATCATTCTTTATTGGTGGATAAGATTTATGCCCGGCAGATTGAGAATGAGTCGTTAGTGACACTCAGAGACAGCGTTATTCAGGTTGTTGGGTCTTATTCTATAATTGATTTAGATGTGATCATCAGATCTGACAACCAGTTGTGTGTTCCTAGAGTGGTGGATTTGATAAATTTGATTCTGCACATGGCTCTAGGTATTATATTAACATAGGTACGACAAAGATGTACCAGGATCTGAAGTAGCACTACTAGTGCAATAGCATAAAGAGAGATATTGTTAATTATGTGTTGCATTGTCTTAGTTTTTAGAAGTTAACAACTGAGAACCAATAAGTTGGCTGTATACTCCAATGATTACCTCTTCTTGAGAGGAAGAGAAAATGACTGACTATGGATTTTGTTGGGGGCCTACCTCATATGTTTGAGGTTTGATAGTTTTTGCATTATAATTTATTGATTAACTAAATCTGCACATTTTCTCTCAATCCATTCTACCTTCAGTACTAAGAAATTGGCTCACATTTTAATTGAGGAGACTATCCGGTTACATGGGAATCCAGTATCTACTATATCTAAATGAGG
The DNA here is from genome assembly GCA_025774065.1 of Solanum ossicruentum. Taxonomy (NCBI): domain Eukaryota; kingdom Viridiplantae; phylum Streptophyta; class Magnoliopsida; order Solanales; family Solanaceae; genus Solanum; species Solanum ossicruentum. The sequence goes on from JAOTQR010124327.1 coordinate 36,945, forward strand.
ATCTAGTTTACCTCCAACTTTTAGAGGTCTTTTCAGAGAGAGTCGGGCACCTAGGTAAATTTAAGCATAAAGTTTCATCCCTAGATCGATGGCCAGTCCGAGCATACTATACAGATCCTAGAGGATATGCTATGAGTCTTAGTGTTAGAGTTTAGATGCCAATGAGACTAATTCTTGCCACTAGACGAGTTTGCCTATAATAGCAACTATCATACTAACATTTAGATGGCCCCATTTGAGGCGTTATATGGTAGGAGATCTCGTATACCTAATGTGTGGTTCGAGTCTAAAAAGCTAATCTCATATAGTACAAACTTATTGTAGGATGACTTATCCAAAGTTTAGGTTATCCAAGATAGAATAAAGACAGCTCGGAGTTGGCACCAGAGCTATGTCTATCGCAAATGTTGATTTTTGAGGTTTGAGGTTAGACACAAGGTGTTTCTAAAGTTATTGCCCTAGATAGTGGTCATCCAGTTTGACAGACATGGTAAGCTTAGTCCCCAATACAACGGGCATTTTCAGATAGATCAGGCCAATTGCATGTGAGTTAGTCCCCGATACAACGGGCATTTTCAGATAGATCAGGCCAATTGCATATGAGTTAGCCCTCTCCAGTTTATCCTGCCATACACTATATTTTTCATGTATCAATGTTACGTGGATATATTTTAGAAGAGTTGTAAGTGCTTCAGTATGACTTAGTTGAGTTAGACGATTTTCTGATGTTTGAGCCAATAGTTATTCTAGCTAGGGATGGCAAGTAGTTGCGCTCTAGGGCCATACTAATGGTTTAGGTTCTGTGACCCCACCAACAATCGAGGAGGCTACCTGGTAGTTAGAAGCAGACATGCAGCGGCAATATCCTAGCCTATTTGAATCATCAAGTATGACTTTATCTTTACTTTTGCAGATGAAAGTTCTACTAGTGTGGGATGTTGTAATGACCTCCAGGTCATTTATATATTTTCATGACTACTTTATTAATTTGAGCATGTGCATAGCGACCTTGGGCCATTTTTTAATTGTTGAGGTTGTTGGTGTGCTTCTTGGATGAGTTGGTTGTGTTTTATTTGGTTTTTGATGTAAACAACAAGTTCTTACTATAAAACGTGTCTAATGATAAAGTCATAGCAAAACAGCCTTAGTGTGGAATTCTGATAGTTCCATCAACTTTAGAACGATCAAATTAGGCTACAAGCGTGGTTGGCGTAGGTTCTAATGTCAGTTTAAGTTATATATTACAAAATTAATTCAACAATAGGTTGAAAAAATGGTTTTCAGTAATAACCTAGGTGAATGTGCTCTGAATGGAATTTTGATAGCGCAGTCAGCTTTGGAATGTTGAATGTAGCCTAGAAAGAACCTTCATTGGATGGTGGCGACATCTTGATGCATTTTGACCCCCTCATTTCTTTTCTTTGAAATAAGCTAAAAAGAAATGGGATACTTATTTTTTCATGAAAAGCTCTATTGGGAATTTCAGCTGAACCATTGGATCTAGAATGTCAAAATACATGTAGTTACATAGTTCATATGCGTAGAATAGACATCGGGTGGAATGGGGATTCCCTGGTGAAGTTTTAAGCTTAGATAGTAGAGTAAACAAAAGCAAGATCTCTGCCTGCCCAGAGGCTTCCTCGCATGTGCTGAAGGCAAGGCAAGTAGTGCCTCGCGTATGATCTACTGAGGGGTATTTTTCCACAAGCCTGGTGTACCACAGGTGTGCATTCGCGGTACCTCGCCTATATTTTTAGAGGCCTGGCACAAGCCTGTCCACCAAGCCCCTTCCTGCTTACTTGCGTTCACATAGACATATGGCTAAGACGGTGCGGACAACCTTTAAATGGCCTGGTCGTGAGGCAAAACCATGGGAAAACTTTAGTAACTCATAAAAATAGTTATACATTTTCATTTTTAGAGATTCAAAAGGCTACATTGGACAGAATTTTGTAGGAAGCCATGGAGCGTTGGATCTCAATTTTGGTGCATATTTTTAGGTAACACTCCTATTTTAGCTAATTATATTGTCGTAGTTTATCAGAAACTTAATGTTGTGGTATCTTGATCATTTTTCATCGAAATTAAGTGAAATATGGGTCTAAATTGTTATACTTTCCAAGGGCACACTATAGTGCATTTAGATCCTATTAGTTTGACTATATGTTTGGGGAGGACAAGAAGTTATTATATGTATTGAAACGCCCCAAAAAGTACCCAAAAATATGCCTCAAAAATGCCCAAATTCATACTTTCCATATATCTCAAAATCTATGCGTGAAATCAAAAATTTGACTTCATATTCATGATCCGGAGTGAAATTGAGTGGGAAATGGGTACAACCCCAATTTTAGAGCAACCGTATCAAAATTTGATTTTCCAAAATTTACAAAAAACATAATTGATCTGCGCCCCTAGCGCGATGTGGCTAGGGCGCGAACTAGCGTTAATTTTGTGCCAGTTTTCCTGTTCGGTCCAAGGCTTTTAGGCCTTGGGTGTAAGGCTTCCTATGTGTAAAAACACCTATACTTAGTCATTTTTCAACCCATATCATTCAATACATTCCCCAAAACCATCTCTAACACTTAGCCAAATATTTCATTCAAAATCTAGTGTCCCAAACTTATTCTAGATCACAAGGAATTTATTCAGGCTTCAAGTTCCCATTTAAATCTTCATCAAGGAAATCACCAAAGTTAAGGTATGTGCGTTTCAACCTTTGGGTCCTTTCACCCATGGTGCCCAACCTTCCTTTTTATGTAAATTACATGTTTTCGAGTTGATTTATCCATGGGTACCTCTTATTAGGAATTTGATTATAAACTATGTTGGGGTTTCATGAAATATGGATTGTTTAAGCATGTTTTGAGCTATGAACCTATGTCCTATGATAAGATTTGATGAAAGGTTCCAATATATCTCGCATGATGGTGTTACCTAGTGTTGGTGGGTTGATTTACATTAAGTTTTCTCACATGACTTCACTCTTGAATTGCATGATTTTGAACTAGCATTACACACCCACCAAGTGTTTGATAAAATGTTCGATTTGGGGTTCTTGAGTTATTGAAGTTCTAATGCATGACTTATGAGTTAAGTGACTTTATTATGATGAAAGGAATGTATTTATGTGTTTTGTTTCATGAAAATTATTTACAGTGTTGCAAGTTGAGCACCTAGTTGAGGGGGTGATATGCCACAACCACTTTGATGGGTGGTGGTATGCCCATCTACCATGTTGAGGGGTATATACCTTGACCCCTTTGATAGGGGGTGGTATGACCATCTACCATGTTGAGGGGTATATACCTTGACCTCTTTGATGGGGAGTGGTATACCCATCTACCAATTGAGGGGTAGATTCCTCAATCACTTCCCAAAGGGGTGGTATGCCTTGGATTCCAAGTACTAGTTTGCTTGGTCTATGATGGTGATCTCTACCTACACATGTATTATGTTCTATACAAGCATGTTTTACTTCAAGCATTGATCATGCATACCATGTTGTTAATATACTATTCTTTGCTTGTGATTATACATTTTGACTATGATGCTTATGTTTTGTTGTATTACGTTCTATATACTTAGTACATTCAAATGTACTAACGCATACTTTATGCCTACATGATGTTACCACATAGGAACCAGAGCTCCTCACGATCATCCTCTCCGTGGCTAGTTGGTCGTCTTGAAGATCAGCTATTGGTGAGTCCTCAAAGTTCAGGGACACTAGCTATGATACTCTTGCCTTTGTCATTTCTTAATGTTGAACTCTTTACACTATGAGGGTGAGTCCGGGAAGTGTCTTTCCCCCTGCACAAGTCTATGTCTAGAGGTGTTGTTGGAACTAATGATGTAATTATGCTTAAGCTTTGACTCTTTTATGATTTCTACTATTAAAGACTTCCCCTAGACCCTTTATCCTCATTTATACTCTCTTATTATTGTTTAATTTTTTCCGTGACCAAGAATGCATAAATGATATGCTAAGAAGCTTATTTGGGGTCCTTTCGGGTTCCCATTCGCCATGTCACATCTACGCACTAGGCTTGGGTCTTGACAAACTTGTTATTAGAGAACTAGGTTGTTATGGTCCTTGCATCCAACACATCGTGTCGATTAGAGTGTTATTCATGGTTGTGAGTGCACACAATTATGAGTAAGAGGCTATGAGGCGTTTTAGGAAATGTTTCCCTTCTTGTTGATCTATGTCGTGCTATAGAAGACAAGGTAATGTGTTCCCCTAAAAAATGTTCTTTGATATTTTAGATCATGTCTATCCCAAGAGGAAGAACAACTTGTATACCCGAAGAATAATCGGCTCATGAAGAGTTTAAGGATGCTTTTGCCATTTTAGCTCAAGCCATGATTAATCAAATCAACCAAGGGGCCCAAGCCCCTCATGGTACTACTCTGACATCTAGAGTGAGGGATTTTATGAGGATGAACCTACCAGAGTTTTGATGGGTCTAAATTGGATGAGGACCCTCAAGAATTAACAAATAAGGACCCTTAAGAATTCATTGATGAGGTGTACAAAGTGTTGTCTATCATAGGTGTTAGATCGGAGGGGAAAGCGTAGTTGGCGGCCTACGAACTCAGAGGGGTGGCCTAAATATGGTTTACTTAATGGAAGGAGGAGAAGGGGAACAACATTGTAATCCTTTTGGAGGAGTTTAAGGCGGTGTTTCTCAACCGATTCTTCCCTCTTGAGCTAAGGGAGGACAATGATGGAATTCAAGAATCTAAAGCAAGGGTTGATGAGTGTGAGGGAATATGCCCTCCAGTTTAACCAACTCTCCAAATATGCTCCTCAATTTGGGGCTGAGTCAAGATCGAGGATGAACAAGTTCATGATGGTTGTATCTGATTTGGTGAATGTGGAGTGTCGTGCCACCATGTTAATAGGTGATATGGATTTGTTCCGCTTGATGACTTATGCTGAAAAATTACAGGGGTAAAAGTTGAGAAAGAGAAGGGGTAATGAGGCCAAGAGGGCCCGTTTTGAAGGTAGGTTGCAAAGTCCCAAGGGTGGTCGGCTTAATCAAGGCCAAAGTTCTTCAAATGCTCCTAATAGAAGGTTTGCTAATGACTATCCAAGGGTCCAAGTTGATGGTGTTATGGCGCCTAATACTATGTAACCATAACGTGGTAGAGGTCACCATGGCCCATATTTGAAGGATACTAATGCTTGTTATGGGTGTGGTGAAGTAGGTCATAAGGTGATGGATTATCCTTGTTATAAACACAAGGGTAGAGATGGTCATCCACAAGGCCAAGATGCAAATGGGGCCCTAAGGGGAAAATGATGCCAACAAGGTGGTGCCCCAATGCATAATCAGTTCTATGCTCTTCGAGGGAGGCAAGGGGTAAATGAGGTGCCAGATGTCATCATCGGTATGTTAAAAGTCTTTGATTGTGATATGTATGCATTGGTAGACCCGGGTGCCACTCTTTATTTTGTTAATCCTTTTTTTACCAAAATGCTTCATGTTAAACCCAAATTGTTATGTGAGCAATATGAGGTGTCTACTCCCGTTAGTGCAACCATTGTTGCTACAAAAATCTATAGAAATTGTCCCATCTTCATTTTGCATAGAATATTGCCTTGTGATTTTGTTGAGTTGGATATGGTGGATTATGATGTCATTCTTGGGATGGAATGGTTGCATGTATATTATGCCTCTATTAGTTGTTCAACCTGTAGGGTCAAATTCCAATTCCCTAATGAACCCGCCTTGAGTGGGGGAGTCATGATCTGGTGGTAAAGGATAGATTCATCTCTTGCATTAATGCCCAAAAGTTGATTTCTAAGGGATATCTCTATCATCTTGTGAGGGTGAGTCCAAAGTCCTTCCTATAGAGTTTGTTTAGGTCGTTAATATGTTCCTTGATGTCTTTCCTGGTGAGCATCTCGGTGTTCCTCCTGTAAGGGAAATAGATTTTTGCTTGGACCTCTTTCCTGATACTTAACACATTTTTATTCCCCCTTACCATATGGCTCAGGCGAAGTTAAAGGAGTTGAAGGAGCAACTGAGGGATTTAGTGGAGAAAGGTTTCATTAGTCCTAGCCAATCACCTTAAGGTGCACCGGTGTTATTTGTGAAGAAGAAGGATGGTTCTCTTAGGATGTCTATTGATTACCGGCAACATAATAGTGTTACCACAAAGAAAAAGTGTCCTCTACCAAGGATTGATGATCTTTTTGACCAACTTCAAAGGGCTAGTCACTTCTCTAAGATTGATCTTCTGTCCGAGTATCACCAAGTGAAAGAGTGGGAGTGTCACATTCCCATGACGACCCTCCGCACTAGGTATAGGCACTATGAGTATGCAGTTATGTCCTTCGATTTGACTAATGCACCGGCTATCTGCATGGATCTTATGAATAGGGTCTTTAAACCCTACCTTGATTTGTTTGTGGTGGTATTCATTGATGATATCTTGATCTATTCCCATAGTGAGGAGAAGCATGTGGTTCATTTGAGGGTGGTGTTACAAATTTTGAGGGAGGAGAAGTTGTATGCCAAATATGAGAAATGTGAGGTTTGGTTGAAAAAGGTTGCCTTCCTAAGTCATGTGGTGTTGGGTGATGCTATTTAGGTGGATCTAAAGAGATGAATGTGATTAGAAATTAGCCTAGACCTTTGACTCCACCATACTTTAGATGTTTCTTGGGCTTAGCGGGTTACTACTAGAGGTTTGTGAATGGGTTCTCTTCTACTGCTTCTCCTATGACTAAGTTGACCCAAAAGAAGGAAAAAATTGCATGGACCGATGAGTGTGAAAAGAGTTGCAAAACTTTGAAGGATAAGTTTGTCTACGCTCCTATCTGGTATCTACTGGAAGGGTTTGTTGTGTATTGTGATGCCTCAAGAATCGGTTTGGGTTGTGTTGTTGATGCATAATGGTAAGGTGATAGCTTATGTCTCTAGACAACTCAAGGTACATGAAAAGAATTATCCCACCCATGATCTTGAATTGGCTGTCATTGTACTTGCTTTGATGATTTTGCGGTCACTATTTGTATGGGGTACATATTGATGTGTTTACCAATCACAAGAGTCTCCATTATGTGTTCACTCAAAAAGATCTCAACTTGGGACAATGAAGATGGTTAGAGCTTCTTAAAAATTATGATATGAGTGTGCGTTTTCACCCCCGTAAGGCTAATGTTGTGGCCGACGCTTCGAGTAGGGTGTGTATGGGTAGCCTAGCTCATTTTGATGATAGGGGCAAGGAGGTGGCTAGAGAGGTTTATCAGTTGGCTAGACCAGGAGTTAGGTTAGAAGAAGTTGATAATGATGATATTTGTGGTTGTTGAGTGTTCTAAATCTTCAATGATTAAGTAGGTCAAGGCAAAGGAAGATCTTAATCCCCTCCTCGTTAAAGTTAAAGGCCTTGGTGAGAGATGGCAAAGTGGAGGTTTTCTCCCAATTAGCTTTCCAAAAAATATTTACACACTAAAACCACAGCTATATACAATGAGATATTCCACAATTACTACACACTATGCAATTTAAAGATAGAAATCTAATCACTTACCAAGAGTTAGGGGATTTCTTAACTTTACTACAAGCGACTGATTTATTTCATATGTTTTTATCAAATATAAGGTCATGAGAGAGTTTATAAGGCCTTATATGGTCTTGAAACCAACTTACTTTAGGGAAAAATATATTTTATGTTAAAAGAAAATTTGTCAAATTAGGTGGCTACCCAACTTTCCCTTTTTCATTCCTTATTTATTTTGTTCACACATAGTACTTATTATTAAGGCATGTTTAATATATATGATTTCATAAAATGACAAATTGCACTAAGAAAATCCCTCCCTCATTCATTTAGATGATTCAAGAAAATCGATTTCTTTAACGATATAAATTCAAGTCAAAGAGTTGTGAAGTAAGGGTTGATTTAATCTCGAGGGAATAGCTCTTTTAAAGTTAATACATTATAGGAATATGTAGGATAATGAGCCTTTTCAACTATCAAATTGATCAAGTCACCAAACTTAAAAACACAAATTGGATTTCCAATCCTAAAAACCTCGTCGGCATCAAGTACGACCTCCATGGCCTCTCCTCTAGTCACTTTGTCTCGAATGAGGCATAGCTTCTTATCCTTAAATTGATGCTCATAGATCTGATCCATCAAAGATGATTGGGCTTATAAGAAAGCTAGCATACCACACTCATTAGAACTCCTACTCAAAGAAGCAGCCACTACATTGCGCTGTCCCATATGATATAGTATAGTCAAATCGTAATCTTTCATAAGCTCAGTCCAGCTCCTCTATCTTAGATTCAGATCCTTCTGACTAAAGATATACTGCAAGCTACGGTGATCAATAAAGATCTCATAATAAATGCAATATAGATTGTGCCACCATAGCTTCATGAAAAATACTATCACCATTAACTCAAAATCATGGGTATTATAATTCATCTCAGGGATCTTCAACTTCCTTGAGTCATAGGCAATCACCTACGCCTTTTGCATCAAAACACCTCACAAACCAATACCTGATACATCAAACTACACAGTGAAGTCAATTCCCTCCTGTAAAAAGATCAAGATAGGCGAGGTAGTCAACAAGTCCTTGAATTTTAAGAAGCTCTCCACACACTCCTCCGATAAAACAAAGGTTATGTTCTTCTAATTGAGCCTAGTTAATGGAGCTGCTATAGTAGAAAAGCCCTTCAAAAAGAGCTAAAAATACACAGCTATTGTCATGACCCAAACCTAAGGCCAAGGTATGACACGATGAGTGGAGAACTCGAAGGAACACCAAACAAGCCTCTTAAGCATACATGGCACATCCTTGGCTGATGAAGCGAAATTAAAACAAATGAACACATACTTCTAGGGAGAATAGGGATTTACACTCATGCTATGGGGATGTTGTAGGGAAGAGCATTAACATGGATCACATGGCAAATAAATTCAAAGGGGCAGGCAAGCATGACTCACGCTATGGGGTAGTTAGGGACATAGGACTTATATGTCATTAACAATACACAACAAGCATAAGAAGAGGATAAGGGCTAAGCGAGTCCTTCATAATACATATATATAATAAGAGTCACACTCATAACATACATATCTACACTTCCAACAACACTTCTAATACGAATGAAACAGGAGCCATGACATCTACTGGGTTCACCCTCAAAAGATAAATATCCATAATTATGGAAGTGTTAAATAAGTATGAAAGTAAATAGCTATTGTCCCCAAAGTGGAGGACTTACCAAATAAAATCTTCAACCGAATCATCTAACCATGTGGAGGGGGAGGATGAATAGGAGCTCCAGTACCTATATGGTTAGATGATGTAGGCAAAAGTATGTGCTAGCACTTGGAATGTACTAAGTATATGTGGTGTAATGAAACAAAGAACATATGCCAAAATCAATCAATATGCATAATCGTAAACAAGTAGTATAAGCTCAATATATCATGAATGATCAATGCCTTAGTCAAAATATGCATGAGGAGTCATAAAGTCACATAACATACTATAGATAGATGGGAATGGACTATAACCGACATGTAAGAGCAAGCAAGCTATTACTTGAAATTTTGATATTCACTCCACACCTGACTAGGAGTGGTCTCTTTAGCCAAGGTAAAAAAAACACTCACCTAAAGGAAACTCCCTGATCTTGAAAAGTTCTTCCTAACTACATCATGGGAACACCACCCTCTTTGGTTAATACATGATAACGACCTCATGGGAACGCCATCCTTTGAGGTATTTAATTAGCATGTGGCGTACGGGAACACTACCTCTTTTGGTCAATCAAGCAATTCAAGTTATATGGATTCATTTGCTAATTTATAAACCTATGGTGGAAACATATTTATGGGAAGTATTATCAACCAAGGTCCTCTCAATGCTAGGTCGTAATCCCAAGGAATACTCACATCATACTTATAGTCATAACATGCAAAGCATCATAATATTTTAATAAAGTAGCTCTTCAAAGCCAAAGCTTCATCATATCAAAATAGGGCTTCATATCTTTCATAATTTTCTCAATTTTTTCATCTCTCATGGCATGCATAACATCCCTTTGAAATTTATATCATTCATAGTTTGCATATCTTGCCATGAGGCTCTCATTGTCATAGATGCTTTGCATCCATATTTAGTCAAATCATGATGGTAAATATACATAAGTTTAAACCCATGGATTCAAGAGTAAATGACATGAGAGGAGAAGAATAAAAATGGCTCGAGCACAATTCAAAAGCACACATAAAAACCATAATAAGACTTCTCTAGGGCATTATCAAACCCTCATAAAAATTCTTTAATTTCATATGGCATTTCAATGCACTATAATGTACAAAGGTAGAATACCATAAATTTCTTCATAGAATCATCATATAAAAGAGTTCAAAAATATCCATAAATTTCCATAACTTAAAAATAGATGAGGAAGAGGAATGGTTGAGCTTCGAGGAGAAAATATCTCCACAAATCAATACCCATATACCTTACAATGAATGGAGATGGAAATCTTGTGGAAAAATAAAGAAAATCCAAAATCCTAGCTTGCTCACCTCTTAAAGGCTTTGAAAGACTTGGGAGTGTTTTCAGAGGGATTTAGACTTAGGGTATTTTCTAAATGAGTCGGAATGAAGGTGTTAAGGGTGTATAAGGATAGAAAGCCTAGGTTTAGGGGCCCAAATGACATAGCTTGGACTTAGGAAATTTTGACAGGTCAAATTTGCCCCTTTCTAACCTGCCAAATAGGACCACAGGGCCCCGATTACAGGCCATGGTCCAGTCTATAGGTCGTGGAAAAGAGGTTTCATTTGGTAATATTTTGAATCTTCAAAAATTATCTTTGATCCTCAACCCACGACAAGACTTATAGTTCATAAATCAAAGTTCGATCATTTGGCATCTCATATACTCATCTTTAGAAATCAATGTTTTCAAACCAATTCTGATCATCATTCCACGAGCACAAGATATGGCCTGTGGGACAAGATACGACCCTAGTGTCTCATATACTCATCTTTAGAAATCAATGTTCTCAAATCAAATCTGACCATCATTCCACGAGCACAAGATATAGCCTGTGGGACAAGATACCACCCTTAAAATCCCTCATAACTCCCATTGATGCTTTGAAAACTTCTAGATTTAATTTCTTAGGCATTTTTACACCTTACCAACATGTGGTCCTTATAGTATCTCTCCCTTCACAATATTAGTCCACAAGTGTGCTACGGGCAAACTCTAAGGAATAGAATATGTGCATCACATGCAAAATGCAACATGTACATCAAGATAATTTTCAAATCATACTTCAAATTACATTTCCAATGCAACTTCAAAATCACATAATCATGCATAAGTGACATGAGAATGACATGCAAAGATAGGGGACTCTCAAGTAGGAAAAATCATAGTACCTCAAGCTTTATTAGAATGAAAGATATAAAAGTATCACTTTTCACATACGCTTCGTCATCCCAAGTGACACTCTTGACTTGCTTGTTCCTTCAAATGACTTTGATGGATGCTATGTCTTTATTTCTCACTTTTCACTTGCCTATACAAGATTTCATCTAGAACTTCCTTATAAGTCAAATTCTCTTCAACATTTACCACATCTAATAGAATAATGCAGTTAGGATCTCCAACACATCCTCAACATGGAGACATAGAAGATAATATCAATCATGTTTATCTTCATGGCCAAGTCTAATTCGTATGCAACTTTACTAATACATATCAAGATCTGGTAAGGTCCTGAATGCATAAGGCTTAATTTCTTTCTTTCCAAAATGGACCACATCTTTCATTGGGGAAACCTTCAAATAGACCCAACCATTAACTTATAATTCAAGGTTCTTTTTTAATGTTGGGATAGGACTTTTGATGTCTTTCAGTTGTCTTCAATCTTTCCCTTATCATCTTCACCTTGTCCAAAGCTTCTATAACCAAATCCAGACCTAAAATGCCATTTCCCCTTCTTCAAACTAGCCAAATGAGGATCTACAATGCCTGCCATATAGAGCTTCAAGGCAAGCCATTCTGATGTTAGAGTGATAGTTATTGATGTAAGAAAACTCAATGAGTGAAAGATGCTCATCCCAACTACCCTCAAACTCCAAGACATAAGCCCTAAGCATATCCTCAAGAGTTTGAGTTCTTTCAGCTAGAACATCCATTTATGGGTGAAATACCCTGCTACGCTTGACATTAATACTAAGGCCTCTTTGGAAGAACCTCCAAAAGTGCAAAGTGAATTGAGCACCACAATCCAATATAATAGCCAATAAGATCCAATGCAATCTAATCCATCCATGAATGTATAACTTGGCATAATCTTAGGTACCATAAGTCATTTTAACTTGTAGTACATGAGCCGACTTCCTTCTTCTATCAATAAAAACCCAAATAAAACCAAAATGCCTTTTAGTCTTAGGCATACCAATCACAAAATCAATGCTGATTTCTTCCCACTTCTAACTAGGAATCTCAACATTTGTGCTAGGCCACCCAGCCTTTGATGATCGGCTTTAACTATTGACAATTATGGCAACTCGCTACAAAATTTGCAATATCCTTGTTCATACCACTCCACTGATACACTTCTCTCAAATATTTATATATCTTGGTAAAACCAGATTGAATGGAATATGATGAATTGTGAGTCTCATTCAAGATCAAGTCTAACAAGACATCAGCATTGGGCACACATGACCTACCTCGGTATCTATAGACACCATCTCCTTGGGAGAAAACCTCTACCTTGCCATCCTTCACCAAAGATTTCAATTTTAACTATATGAGGTCAAGGTCTTGTTTAGATTTGACCTCTTCCACTAATGAAGACTTAGAACCATATACAACCACTACACCTACAAGTTTGTTTTTATCCAACCTAACTCACAATTTAGCTGACTGGTGAACTTCTCTTGCCAATTCCTTCTTGCCATCATTAATATGAGTCGTACTCTCCATGGACAAGATTATGACTGGTGAACGACCCTTGCCAATAAGGTCACTACATTCCAACATTTGGCATGGATGACTGCTTCTTCATCTTGAGGAACTTATGGAGCAGAAGGGGTCGTTCACCCTTGGGGGTGGGAGCTCATTGAGTTGCTCATCTTTGGTACACAATCCAAAAGAGAGGGAAACCTTAACTTATGCATAAAGCATGACATAGAATATTAAAAAGTGAATCATTCCTAAAATGGCATATAGCCTCTTATTCTTAGTTGCGGTGAGCTTCATAACCATAGATAAGACTTTACTCAACGTGATGTGTCTGATTTATGAAGACCATTTACAACCTAGTTCTCTAATATAAAGCTTAGTGACAACCCAAACGTAAGGCCTAGGTGCGACATAATGAATGGAGAACCTGAAGGAACCCCAAACGAAGCCCTTAAGCATATATAGCACTTTCTTGGTTGCGGAACAAAAATTAAAACAAAAAAACACATGATTTTGGGAAGAATGGGGCTTTGAACTCATGCTATAGGGATGTTGTAGGGAAGAGGATTAAAATGGATCACATAGCAAATAAAGTCTAAGGAGCGGTAAGCATGACTCAGGCGATAGGGCAATTAGGGACTTAGGACTTCCATGTCATCAACAACATATAACAAGCATAAGAAGGGGATAAGGACTAAGGAAGTCTTCCATAATACATTAAAATAATAAGAATCGATCTCATAACATAAACATCCACACATCCAATAACACATCTAGTATGAATAGAACGGGGGCCAAAACATCACCCGACCTTACCCTCAAAAAATAAATATCCATGATTAGGAAAGTCTTAAATAAGCATGATGTTACATGGCTATTGTCCCTGAAATGGAGGACTTACCAAATAAAATGTTCAACTGAATCTTCTAGGTACTTGAAGGAAGAAGATGGATACAACCTCTAGTCTTGATGTGCTACCAAAAGACAGTACTTATGATACTTAAATTTTAGAATTTTGTTAGTTTTCAATGTGATATTTATGGGATTTATATGTTTTTGTGTTTAGATTTGCAGGATTATAGGTTGGCTATGATTTGGGAAAAAATTATTAAAGTTGTTGGTTTTAGCTGTTGTAGGAGCCATTCTACGGGTTGTAGAGCATTCCACGAGTTGTAGATAGGTTTCGTGAGGATTTCCAGTGAGGATCTATTTGCTGAATTTGAAGTCTACAAACATGGATATGAGTTGTGGAGATTTTTACGAGTTGTAGACAACCTTTTGTACCTTAAGGATCAAAGAAATAGACTTGCAAGAATGTTATTAGATGAAAGCCCCCTTATGGGTCATAAAACACTATATGAGTCGTGAAAGGGTGTTGTAGAAGTGAACCCCAAAATTCCAGCAGCTGTTTTGAGACCTCAACTATGAGTGGTAGATGACAATACGAGTCATAAAGTGCTTTTATGGAGTTTGCCGACCAGCTTTTCTAATTTGTTTAGAACTTGTTTTTGATTATTATAAATAAGAATTTTAGGTTATTTTTCAATAGGTATCAACAGTTCACGTATGTTTTATGTAGTTTAGGTTAAGTGCTTCAAGAACGCAATATTCTTAGAGAAAAAATTGTGAGAGAGTCTTTGAGCACACTTGTGATTTGATTCAATCTTCAAGCTTGTGATTTTCATTGACATTGGATTTGCTTTCTTAATACAATTGTGTAAGTGTTTAGTTATGTCTTCTCAATTCATAATCTCATCATCTACACATAGCATGAGTAGTTAAATCCACAACTAGGATTGTGTGAACCATAAAGAACTAACAAAGTAGAATCGGATAATTCATAATTATAAGAAGTTATGTATGCATGTATTAATTAACTCTTTTTTTGGCATGTTTTCTAGTGGTAGCAAACATTAGAACTTGCCTAGTGTTACTGACTGGACCAAGGTAGTAATGAATAGAAAAAGAGATTAATTAACAGAATTTGATTGATGTGTTCTCGTCTAATCAACTAAAATAGGCCAAGGGAAGGTTGTAATGGGACTAATAAGTAAAGATTTGTAATGTACACTATCGATATGGGGCCAAGCCGCATTGTGAAATTCCCCTCTCACCTTTGACCAAAGGGCTTAGTGAATATAAATTATTGTCTTGCATGTTATGCACTAGATAAGAATTAGGTCATCTGGTGATACTGAGTTGGGGAATCATGGGGAACACAATACCCTAGTTTCCCTCTATAATTGATTTTTCTCTTGTGATAGTTTATTTTTCTCCTTGATTATTGCAAACCACCCCCCCCTTAGGGAATTAAGTTGGTTAACTACTTGAATTGCATATTGGTGAATTTGTCTTGAGTCTACTTACTCCTTGTGCATTTGAACCTAACCTTTGTTAGGTTCTATTTCTTGACAGCGACCGCTTTATCCTCTAAAATGGATGTGTAACTTGGGTGACATCAATATTTTTTGGCGCTGTTGTCGAGAAATATGGCTAGACTTTGTGAATTCATTAGTAGTTTTGAGTGTGATTATCCTTTGTTCCATTTATTTTACTTTTTCTTTGTTCATTGTAGGGTGTACGAGTAGTGTATGCCCCAACACTCGGAGTCAAGTCAAGCCCTTAACTCTATTTGATCCGAAGATCTACCAAACTATAAGAAGAATAGCCCAAGACAATGCCAACAACGTGGCCAATGTAGCCATGAATAATTACATTAATAATAAGGATAGGAATGACATCCCACCTTCTTTTGAGGACATTCGATAACCTCAGGATTTCAATTTCAATGCTTACCAGTAGAATCAGTATAGGTTGAATCCTAAGGACATGGAGGTGACTGGAGTTGTTGTGTTGCCACCACTACCAACAGACACGAAGTTCATGGTCTCTAGTGGGTTGCTTCAGATCATGGAAAACCGTGGGCTATTTTTGGGCTTACTATCATAGGATCCACATAGCCACTTGTACAAGAAGGCATATGTTTGTAAGCGTATGACGGGAACACAAAATTTGTCTATGGATGATGTGCGACCTTGTGTATTCCCGTTATTTCTCGCGAGAAATGCTACATTATAATTTGCGCTCCTGCAGAATTCAATCACCAGTTGGGCAGACTTACAGAAGGCCTTTTTGCAGAGGTACTTCCCTACATCAAAGAAGCTCAAGTTGAAGGACTAGATAAACAACTTCGAGCAACTTCCTGGTGATTTCATAAGCACTACTTGGGAGCGATTTATGATGAGTGTCCCTAACCATATACGCCTGGGTGGAGATCTTTTACTATCCCCTTCATGACAACAGTCATGCCTGTGCTGACACTATCGTAGGGTGAATATTTCTAGATCAGTCATTTGCAAAGATTTCAGAGTGAATGGAAAGATTAGTCAAAACAATTCGTGCATGGGGTCAGCGGGATTGAGCTTCCACAAAGAGTTCATGTGTTGTTAGTGTGGGGACAGTGCAAGCTAAAAGTAATGAAGTTATGGAACAACTTGCTCAGGTTTGCACAAGCATGAATGTGGTGAAAAAGCAGAGTCAAGAAAGAGTGAACGTAGTGGTTCACCAACCTCAACGTGCACCCATGTCTGAGGAGCCATACTAGGATTAGGAAACTTGTTTTGTTAGTAATCAGACGGGCAGTTTCTGGACTAACTCCCAAGGGACAATCAAGATTATTAGCATCAAGGTCAAGGAAACTATGGTCGGAACTTTAGCAAAGATAGAACTTACAGGGAAAACCACGGAGGTTATTATGATACGAATAGGCAAACAAATGTAGATTTAGGTCATCGAGAAGGATTTAGAAATGGTCCTTATGTGCCACCAGACCATCACGATGCAGGCACAAACAATTCTAGAATTGAGAAGATGTTGTATCTCTTGTTGAAGAAGGCTGAGATGCAGAATGAGACTCTAAGAGGCATGAAATCAGATATTTCAAGTATCAATCAAAAAATAGACCCTCACTCTCTGGCTATCGAACAACTTGAATAATAGTTTTGTCAAGTGTCGACTCAGCTTGATCAGTGTTAGTGGGGTACACTGCCTAGCTACACATTGCAAAATCCTATAATGAAGGGTAGTATATGGCGATCACTACTCAGGGTGGAAGGAGCACAATTGACTCTCCCATGCTGGTCGATAAGGAAGATGTTCGTGAGGAGATTGTTGTAGCAAAGGATATAGATGAAGGAAATGCTCGTTGCAAGGATGGGTTGAGTAAAGCAGCTGAAGCACCATAGAGGTTTAAGCCCATCCCTATGTCTCCTCCTCCCTTCCCTTAAAGACTCAAAAAGTGGGAGAAGGATGAAAAATTCAAGCACTTCCTCTCTATGCTAAAGCAGTTCTCTATCAACATCCCTCTTATTGAAGCTTTGGAGAAAATGTTGGGCTCTGCGAAGTACATGAAGGACTTGGTTATCAAAAAGCAAACTTTGAGTCAGGAAACTTATCAAGAGCTTCAACATTGCAATGTATTGCTACGAAGTCCTTGGTTCAGAAGCATGAAGATCCAGGTGCTTCTACTATAGCTTGCACTATAAGAGATGTGGAATTCGTAAAGGTACTATGTGATATAGGTGCCAGTATCAATCTGATACTCCTTGCAACCTACATGAAGCATGGATTGGGGGACCCTATTCCTACTAGTATGCGGTTGTTAATGGCAGATTGCAAGGTGAAAAAGCCTCTGAGGAAACTTTAGGATGTTTTGGTGAAAGTGGAAAATTTTGTGTTCCCTATAAACTTTGTGGTCTTTGATTATGAAGTTGATTTTGAAGTTCCTATTATCTTAGGAAGGCCCTTCATAACTACCGAATGCACCTTGGTGGATATGGAGAAGGGCCTACTCATGTTTAGATTTGGGAAAGATGAGGTCATGTTCAATGTGTTAGCAAGCAAGGAAATACAATGATGTGAGAGTAGTTTCTGTTATCCAGACTTTTGATAAAGTTGAACCAGAGGTACTTCTTGAAGAAAGATTGGGTGATGACACGTTGCAAGCAGTACTGATGAAGTTCAACAGTGATGGCATCCCAGAATATAAGGAGACAATGAATGCTCAAGAGGTGTCTTATGGTCCTAGTCGCCAATTTAAACAAGAGCTTAAGCTACAAAATCAGGAATCACCACCCACAAAGATCTTCTTAGAAGACCCACTGGTGTTAGAATTGAAGGCCCTTCTAGCATATCTAAGGTATACAATTTCGAGAGCTAACAACACTTTGCCAGTCACAGTTGTTGCAGACTTGAATGAGAAGCAGGTGAGCGCCCTTGTAAGAGTGCTTAAACAATTCAAAAAGGCTATGGGATGGACGATTCTAGATATCATTGGTATCCCTCCTGGGGTATGTACACATAAACACTAGTTGGACAAAAATTACAAGCCAAGCATTGAGCACCAAAGGCATCTCAACACCCTATGCAAGAGGTTGTCCGCAAAGACATCATCGTATGGTTGGATGCAGGATTAATCCACCCGATTGTCGACGATGAATGAGTAAGTCTGGTATAGCACGTTCCAAAGATAGGAGGTATCATAGTGGTACCAAATGCCAATAATGAGTTGATCCCGATATTGCTAGTCATAAGATGGAGGGTATGCATGGATTACAGAAAGCCCAGTGCTTCAATGAAATAAGATCACTTCCCTATGCCATTCATGGATCAGATGTTGCATCACCTAGCTGGAAAGGGGTGGTACTGCTTTCTTGATTGGTATTCAGGATGCAATCAAATCACCATTGCACTAGAGAATCATGACAATATGATATTTTCTTGTCCCTATGGCACCTTAACATTTAAGAGGTTGCGATTGGAGTTATGTAATGCACCAGCAACATTCTACAGATGCATTATGTCAATCTTCTCAGACATGGTGGAAGACACTATTGAAGTCTTCATGGATGACTTTTGTGTTCTTGGAGATTCATTTGTGGATTGCTTGAAACACCTACATAAGGTTCTTCAAAGATGTGAGGAAAGTCATCTGGTACTGAATTGGGAAAAGTGTCACTTCATACTGAAAAGGGCATTGTATTGGGACACAGGATATCCAGCAAAGGAATTGAGATCAACCGAGCTAAGGTGGAGGTAAGTCAAGAAACTTCCCCTACCGATCTTAGTAAAACGTGTGAGGAGTTTCTTGGGGCATGCATGATTCTATCAGAGGTTCATAAATGATTTATCTAAAATTTCTCACCTATTGTGCAAATTGTTGGAGAAAGATACTAAATTTCTATTCGATGATGCATGCCTAAAAGCCTTTGAAGAATTGAAGAAGAGGTTGATCTCAGCGCCAAATTGGTCCGAGCCTTTTGAAATCATGTGTGATGCAAATGGAGTTGCATTAGGTGTAATATTGGTACAGCAAGGAGAAGATATTACATCCTATATACTATATAAGTAAAGCCCTAAACAAGGCCCAGAAGAATTACACTATTACCAAACAAGAGCTACTTGTATTGGTGTTTGCTATTGAAAAGTTTAGATCGTATCTGTTAGGGGACAACGTGGTGGTGCATACAGACCACTCAACACTTAAATATTTGATGGCTAAGAAATATGTAAAACCAAGGTTGATGAGATGGGTGCTTCTCTTGCAATAGTTCAACTTTGATATCGTCGATAGAAAATGGTTAGAGAATCAGGTTGTAGATCACCTCTCCAAATTAGGAGATGATGCAATGATAAAATTTGATAATGGAATAGAGATAAATTATTCTTTTCTCAATGAGAGAGTGTTGGTTGTATCTCATGATTTGATACCTTGGTTTGCAAACTATGCAAACTTTCTGGTAAGTGATATTGTGCCACCGGACCTAAACACACATCCGTTTTGGAAGTTTATGTCTGATGTGTGGATGTTCTTTTGGGATAATCCATACTTGTTTCGTGCATGTACTGATGTAATTATTTGTCACTGTGTTCTTGAGGTTGAAATGATGAACATACTGAAGGCATGTGATTCATCTTTGATGGGAGGGCATCATAGTGGAATTCGAACAGCCCACAAGATCTTACAATGTGGATATTACTAGCACACCATCTACCAAGATGCCCATGACTATGCCAAAGCTTGTGAACGATGCCAAAGAGAAGGTGGGGTTTCCCACTAGTATGAGCTCCCTCTAAACTCCATTATGGTGATTGTGTTATTTGATGTATGGGGGATAGATTTCATGAGACCATTTGATAGCTTACATGGAAACAAGTATATCCTAGTTGTTGTGGATTATGTGTCGAAGTAGGTGGAGGTTGTCGATCTACCCAATTACAGTGTCACAACATTTCTTAAGAAGAACATCTTCTCAAGGTTTGGCACCCCTTGGGTGATTATCAGTGATGGAGGTTCTCACTTCTATAATAGACTTTTCAGAGCTCTTTTTGAAAAGCATAGAGTGAAACATCGAGTAGCGACACCTTATCATCCTCAGAAAAGCAGCCTAAAGGTAGAGGTGTCCAATAGGGAAATTAAATAGATCATATCTAAGACTATGAATATAAACTAGACAGACTCGTCGCAAAAGTTGGATAACGCACTATGGGCAAACCAAACAACATTCAAGAATCGTATAGGCATGTCTCCTTACCAACTTGTCTTTGGGAAAGAATATCACTTTCTAGTGGAACTTGAACATAAAGCGATGTGGGAACTGAAGAAATTGAATCTTAATTTGAGTCAACTTAATGAGCTTGATGAGTTTCAATCGAAGGCATATGAGAGCTCATCTTTGTACAAACAAAGAACGAAGCTGCAGCATAATCGCCATATTGAGAATCGATAATTTGCACCAGGGGACTTAGGGCTTCTTTACAATTCAAGACTAAAGTTGTTCCCTTGGAAACTCAAATCCAGATGGTTGGAACCCTTTCATGTAGCATGTTTCTTCGATCATGGGGCTATTGAGTTGGAGAGCCGAAATGGAGGAACTCTCAAGGTAAATGGCCAAAGAGTCAAGCAATACCTTAGAAACATGGAAGACATAAAGATGATCAAAAAATGGGATCTTGAGAAAGTTTGAGTACTCCAGCTATCTATGTCATGTCGCGATAATAAATCAGGCGCTGCAGGAGGCAACCCTAGGTGGAGACTAGCGGTTAGGCGCCCAAGTATGTTTTTTGACCCTTTATGTTCTATTTTGCTTGTTTTTGTAGATTGGGGACAATGCACATATTTTTCGATAGGGTGTGGGCAGTTATAGGACTCAGTGAAGTCTAAGTAGCTTATGGTCCATAACTACGGGGATTTCTTCCCTGTGTTCTATTTCGGTATGGATATTTATTTTCTATTGAACCAATACGTATAGGATGTTTAGATAATATGTGTAGTATATAATACCAATACTTTTGGCATATAACATGATTTTATGTTTTATTTTGAAAAATGATACCGACCAATAATTTTGATTAGTAGTTAGATAGTAACCATGCATGTTTAGGTGTCCGACAATATCTGTTTTGATAACTGAGGGTGTATTGAAATAAGAAGCATGATTTATGAGTCTGTTGTTGATAGTGTATGTAGTACCACGTGATTGCGAGCATAATTTGATAAATTCATAGTTAGATTGTAGATTAAATGGATTAGTAAAGGATCTTAGGCCTTTGTTCTTAAATAGTCCACTTTAGCCTAAAAACAACCAACCAAATGGATGATATATCCCTTAATCCTAATGCTTGAGCCTAACATGTACTTATTCTTTGAAAATACCTGATTAACCTAGCCTTGTCTAGTGAAAAATCCTGAAATTGGCCTTGGTCTTTCCTTGAACATTGTGTACATTGACTAAGGCACAAGGCTTAAGTTGAGGGTAGCTACCAAAAGTGTCCCTAGTTTAGAGAATGTATATTGTGTACCTCAACACAGGCTAAAAGCCTAATTTGCGGGTGGCTAGTGTAAGGGTAAAGCACAAAAATATGGGATGTGAGTTAGGAATACTGAAAAAGGAGAAAAATCGTGCACTGTGTGTAAGAAAAATAAAATATGCCTTAATTAAGAACTAAAAATCAATATGAAGTGTAAAAACAAGTCAAAAAGCTGAAAAAAGAAAAAAAAAAACACCATGAAAAGCTTGAAATAGGAAAAGGGAGAATAAGATGGAAATAGCTAAGTTGTAGGCCAAAAGTGTAGAAAAACTCAATTTCAAGGAGGGCCTTTAGTCACAAATTTCCCAAAATAACGTACTAAAGCCCCTGACCCAACATTACAAGCCTAGGAAATCCTAAAGTGATCCTAGTCCAGTTAGTTGAAGTCTTGAGTCATGAATATAGGGGCAAGCGTATGGTATTAGTCATTACATATAGATATATTTTGTGAGAGTAAGTGTTTTTGCACAGTCCCAAGATTTAAACATGAAACCATCACTGAGTGTCATATATGGGACTTCTTTCTATGAGAGCTCTTATATTGCATTATTAACATTTAACTTGTTCAGTGATTATAGACTGTTGATAACCCCTTGCTTTTCATAGTCGTATTGTCCCATTGCACCAGTTTGCTTTGATTTGCTAAATAGCTATCTGATCCTATTTTGAAAAGTTTGTGTGGATATTTTAGTTTGAGATGTATGTGATTTATGCGGCCGAATTGAGGTCTGTGTGTTACTGTATTGTCTATGTAGATTGAATCTGTCACTTGAGGACAACAAGAAACTATTTTAAGTTGAGAGTATTGATGTGCAGCAAAAATACAATACTTTTCATGCTTAAAACTTAGGATTTTGTGAGTTCTTAAGGCAATATTTGTGAGTTTTATGTTTTTTTGTATTTAGATTTACACGATTATAGGTTGGCTATGATTTGGAAAAAAATTAGATAAGTTGTTGGTTTTTGTTGTTGTACGAGAAACACTGTAGGTTGTAAATCACTCTATAAGTCGTACATAGGTTTCATGAGGATTTCCAGTGAGGCGCTATTGGCTAAAGCTGAAGTTGAAATTTACAAACACACAGGTGAGTTGTGGAGCAATTTACAAGTTGTAGACTACCTTTCGTGCCATGAGGACTAGAGAAGTGGACTTGCAGGAAAGTTATCAGACCAAACTGCCTTTGTGGGTTGTAAACCACTTTACGAGTCATGGAGGTGTCGTAGAAGGGAAGTCTGAAATTCTAGTAGCTGATTATGAGACCTTGACTACAAGTCATAGAGGACAATACCAGTTGTAAAGTGATTTCCTGGATTTTGCCGACCAATTTTCCTAATTTTTTTAGGAGTTGTTTTTAATTATTATAAATAGATTTTTTAGGTCACTTTTTAAAGAGGATCGGCAATTCATGTCAGTTTTGTGTAGTTTAGGTTAAGTGCTCAGAGAACACAATATTCTTATAGAGAAAATTATGAGAGAGTCTTGGAGAACACTTGCGCTTTAGTTCAATCTACAAGCTTGTGATTTTCATTGACATTGGATTTGCTTGATCTTAATACAATTTTGTAAATGTTTCACTATGTCTTCTCAGTTCAAAATCTTTTCATCTACACATAGTATGAGTAGCTAAATCCACAACTAAGGTTGTGGGAACCATGAAGAACTAACAAAGTAGAACTAGATAATTCACAATTCTTAGAAGGTATATATGTATGTTAATATGCTCTCAAAATACAACATGTTTGATGCCTAAAAGAAGGGATTTAGTGAGATCTAAATGCGACTTTTTATGGTTTTAAGTGCTTTTCTCGCAAAAAAGTTAGGTTGGCATGATTTTGAAGAAAAGCTGCAGCTTTTAGTAAAGCTTAGGACATACAAGCACACTTACGAGTTATAGCCCAAGCTATGAGTTATAGGGTGTGTCATAGCAAGAATCAGAGACGAAAAATTTAGAAATCCGCTAAGTGGAGGTCACTCATAAGAGGCCATCCTACGAGTCATAAGTTTCACTATGACTCGTATAGGTGGATTTGTAGAGGGAATTAGAGAGCCAAAATTTTGGACCAAAAATTGAAGACCAAGACTATGAGAGGAACATAGGAGTCATAGGTCAAGTAACGACTCGTACCTAAGGGTCATATCGATTTAGTCCAATATGCCAAGAACCTGATATGAAACCCCGACTATGACTCATAGGTCATCCTACGAGTCGTACCTGCCAAACATATCAGCTACCATCTATCTTTTCTATATAAATTCTAAGGTTATTTTGTAAATACTATATATAGTTTAAGTTAGGGTTTTAGAAAGAGAGTTCAACCAGTATACATTTCACAATTACATTTTGAAGCTTTTTTAGGGTTTTAGAGTAGATTATTATTCTCTCTTGGAAAACCCACTTTGGGGATTGCAAATCTTTCCTTGTACTCATTGCTGATCAATCAAGCTTGTGGATTTGCAACTTGTGGTGCCTATCTCCTTCACTGTTATTGGTGAAACTCTCAACTATATCCATTATATGCATTCTTGTGTGTTTTACTTTATCCATGACTAGCTAAGTACCCACAACTTGGGGTTATGGGAACCATGGGTAGTTGACTTGAAATAACCTAGTTTTCTTACATTTCTATGTTGGGGTTTGCATGTATTATCTATTTCCCGTCATTTTTTTTGTTGTTTGGTGGTGGCCAACACCAAATCTAGCCTACTTTATCGATCCTGACTAAGGTACTGACGAATAGGAAAACAAAAGCAGATGATAGGATTCGATTGACGTTTTCTTGTCTAATCAACGAATCCTGACAAAGGGGAGCTTGAATGGGATTATTGGTAACGGTTAGTTGCAACGCCATGGTGGCCGACCAAGCTCCATGGTGAAATTTGACCTTTACCTTTACAAGATGGCTTGAAGAACCTAAGTGCATGCGACTCGCCAATTATAGTTATATATCCAGGGTAATCAAGTCGATGAACCATGGGGAACACAATTCCCAAGTTGTTCCCAAAATTGAGTGTTTCCTTGCGTTATAGTTATTGTTTGTTTTAGTATGTCTTTGAATCATAAAAAAAACCCCATTTAGAGATTGTAGTCATAAATACAAGAAATGAATAGCAGTGAAGTCTTGTATTCAAGCCCTGTGTTCCCTGTGGATTCGACCCTAACCTCAGTTAGGTTAATTACTGATAGCGACTGCTTTCTTCTTGGAGCGTGACCATCATCAAAAATTATGGCGTTGTTGCTGGGGAATACAGCTAGGTTCTTGACTTGATTTTACTACTAGTTCGTTCAAGTATTAATTACTAGACTCTCTTATATACTAATTTTGTTTGTTTTTTTTTGTTTTTTTCCAAGACACACACACACACACACATACACACACACACACACACACACACACACACACATACACACACACACACACACACACACACACACACACACACACACA